>JBBPBX010041972.1:0-28609 GCA_038048925.1 Garcialebias charrua | reverse complement strand
AAAAATATAATTATAAATTCAAATATGCAGTTCGCACAAATAAGGTAATCTAGTATACAAAGATGATAGGTTGTTTTTATTATTTTATGATTGTTTTAAAATATGATATGTGGCTGCAGAGGTTCACCAGCGACTACACCTCTCCTTCCCCAACCTTTGAATCCACACTCCCTATATATTTCATAAAGGGACCCCAGATGTTTTGAAACAGTGATTGTTTCCCCTTTATAATGTAAGTAATTTTTTCCATTGGTAAGGTTGTGGACAGCTCATTAATCCAGTCACTGAACCGTGGCTTGCTGGTATTCTTCCATGTCAGTGCTATGACTCTCTTTGCAAGCAGTAAGCACAAATCCATAGCGTTAATTATTTTCCTGGACATATGATGTCTATTAGGGTAAAAGCCTAAAATGAACAGTTTAGGGTCAAGTTCTACCTTTATACCCAGTATACTCTCTAGAGCTTGTTTAATCTCCCTCCAGAATTGTTGAACTTTATTGCATTTCCAAATGCAATGGAAAAAAGTTCCCCTTTCCTCACCACATCTGGTACATAAGTCTGGAATGGCACCATTGTATTTATTAAGCTGTTCTGGCGTCACGTACGTCCTCATCAACCATTTATACTGCAATAGTCTCAGGCGTGTGTTCGTAGTTTGTGTTTGTGCTTTAGCACACATCTCTTCCCAGACCTCAGTTGGCAAATTCTCCTGTAGATCTTCCCTCCATGCATTAAGTCTCCTTAAAGATGTTTCGGAGGACTCGTCTGTTAACATGCTGTATAAATGGGAGATTATTCCTTTTCTGGAGTGGTTTTTTGTCATTTCAATTTCCAAGGTGGACAGTGGGGGAACAAACTCGCACTGATTTTGAGATAATCTAATAAAATTTCTCACCTGTAGGTATTTAAAATAATGTTTATTTGGAATATCATATCTGGCAGTTAACTCTTCGAAGGACATCAGGGGCCTCATGTACAAAGACTTGCGTGGATTTCTTACTGAAAAGTGACGTACGGACAAATCCAGAAAAGTGTCTACGCACAAAAAAATCCAGATTTATCAAACCCTGCGTACACCTGAATCCACGCACATTCCTTTTGTACATCACGATGAACGTGGAACTGAGCGCACATGAGAGAGTGGCCGACTCCGCCTTTGACACGCCTCCGTATGAATATGCAAAGTCATTCAAATATGCCATGCACGACAGGAATGTCGTCTCTGCTCCATTGCAAATCATGTCGGAACGTGGAAAAAAGAGGAACTTCACGGACTGTGAACAGGAATCACTTCTGAGTGAGGCAGAGAAGCACGGAAAAAGGTTTTATTCGGCACGCCTAGCGCAAAACATACCATCCACTTTTAAACAAGAAGTTGACCCATCTGCTCTAACATGCCTGTATAGGTTAGTGGTGAGCGCGCCCGCCCTTCGTCCCAAAGGTCGTGAGATCGACTCCCCCTTGGTACAACGTTTTTTTTTTTCATTCCAGATTTAAAGAACACAGGAAAACTATTTAATAAAACAACAAGAAATAGAACAATACATGAAATGAAAGGAAGCAGACGATTTCTTGTTTTGTAAATAGTTTTCATGTGTATTTAAATCTGGAACGAAAAAAAAAAAAGAGAAACGTTGTACCATGCGAGATTCGAACTCATGACCTTTGGAACTAAAGGCAACCGCGCTACACACTGACCTAAACGTAGGCGTGTTGGTACAGCTTGGTTAACTTCTTATTTAAAGAAATCACATCTCATTGTTGTCAATATCGTTGCCACTATTTGGCGCATGCTTTTATATCCACTCATCTAATTGCGTCCATGTGGATGTAATAATTGTTAATCATGTGTGTTTGGTGGGATTTATGATTATTTTCATATCATGGACACAGTTTCTCTGAATAACCTGTAAGTGTCGCCAAAGGAAATATAACCACAGAAACGTGCGTACGCAAGCAGGGGAGCAGCCGTGGATTTGTACGTGGATGCGCAGATATTCCCGTTCATATCAGATTTGATACATACGCCACTTTGCGTGGAAAGTGACGTGCGCAATGTTTTTGTGCGCACGCATGGTTGATACATGAGGCCCCAGGACCCCATCATCTGACTCCCCAAGGTTTCCTATTGTTTTTAAACCCTTTTCAGCCCATTTCCTAAAACCCAAGTCTGCCCTACCTGGAGGGAACAGTTGATTACCCCATATTGGACTAAAGCGTGACAGGGGGGATGAACCACCTAAATATTTATTAACTTGGTACCAAACTGAAATCATATTTCTAACTATAGGATTTCTTGTGTTTTTTTTCAAATGTTTAACTTTTGCTGAATATATATATTGAGGTAGAGGGAGAGGAACAGAAAACCCCTCAATATCCATCCAAGGTATAGAGGAATCATCTGTAAAATAGTACATCACAGTTCTCAACTGAGCTGCCCAATAATACCAAAGTGGATTGGGGCACTTGAGTCCTCCTCTATCATACGGTAAGTACAGGAGTGATAAGCGTAGTCTCGGTCGTCTATTATTCCATAAAAACCGTGTAAAAATATTCTTTAGAGATAAAAATAAATTGGAAGGAGGCGGCAATGGGATATTCTGGAACAAATACAGAAGTTTGGGCATTACGTTTGATTTAAGAATATTAATTCTTGCTATAATTGATAGGGGCAAGTGGTTCCATCTATCTATAGATGCAGTTATTGATTCTACCATTGGTTTATAATTAACCTCAACAATGTGACTTATATAAGGTACTATCCTAATCCCCAGATATGTAAAACAGTCTACCTTTTTAAATTGGAAAGGATTCCCGACCTTATTTCTTTCTTCTGAATTAAGTAGCATTAATGAAGATTTGTCTTTATTTACTTTATATCCTGATATACTACCAAACGTATTTATTAGATCTGACAAGGCTGGAATGGAATTTTCAAGTTTTTCCAAAAAGAGAATGATGTCATCAGCAAACAAAGCAATTTTGTGTTCCATTTGACCTATTGTTATGCCAGTTATATTTTTATGAGATCGCACCGCAATGGCAAATGGTTCAATTGCTAGAATAAACAATAAAGGAGAAAGGGGGCACCCCTGCCTGCAACCTCGCTTGATTTTAAATGGTTTTGATATGTTTCCATTTGTTATTATTTCAGCATAAGGTTCATTGTATAGAAGTTTAACCCATCGACAGAAATTTTCTCCACAACCAAATCTTTTTAATATCTCAAATAAATAGGGCCATTCAACTCTATCAAATGCCTTTTCGGCATCCAGGGATAGTAAGGCGGTGTCTGTTTCATCTTCCGAATGATAAAGAATATCTAGAACTCGTCTCACATTATGGAATCCCTGTCTATTTCCAATAAACCCATTCTGGTCACAGGGAATTATATTAGGTAGTATTCTCTCTAGTCTTCTAGCCAACAGTTTACAAAGAATCTTTAAGTCCACATTAAGAAGACTTATTGGTCTTAGGTTTTCACATTTGTTGCAGGGTTTACCAGGTTTTGGCAGCAAAGTTATCAAAGCTCCTCTTAGTGAGATAGGAAGAATTCCCTTTTCAAATGAGTCTATGTACATATCAAAAAGTGGAATTAGCAGTTTAGTTTTAAATTTCTTATAAAATTCTGTTGGCAGCCCATCTGGTCCTGGAGTTTTGCCTATTTTCAAGTGATCTATTGCTATAGAAATTTCCTCCTTAGTAACTGCTACATTAAGATCTACGTTCATTAAATCTGATATATTGGTCATCTGAAGGGTGTCTAGAAAAACATTTTGCTCTTGCTCCTTATTTGTTATGTCTGAGTTGTACAATTTTTCAAAAAATACCTTAAAAGTTTCATTGATTTCTAAAGGGTCAACAATAAAGTGTCCCTCGTTATTTTCAACTGAGATAATATTTTTCTCATTTTGTAATTGTCGAATGCGCCAGGCTAATAATTTCCCAGACTTTTCCCCTTGATCATAAAATGTTTGTTTAAGGCGTAAAACTTGTGAGGCTGCTCTAGAGGCAGAAAGTTCGTTATATTTTGTTCGTAGTAGCAAGAGTTTACTATGGGTTTTTGTGCAAAATGTTTGATAATATTCCTTCTCGAGCGACTTAATCTCTGCTGCTAACTCTTTAGTTTTTTTGTTGGTTTGTTTTGCCTTGTAACTCGTATAGCTAATTATCTGACCTCTTATATAAGCCTTGAAAGCTTCCCACCTTGTGGAGGGTGGTGTTTCATTTTTGTTAGTGTCAAAAAAGAGGTCTATATGATTATCTATAAAAATTACAAATTCTGGGTCAAGGAGCCATTTTTGTTTAAATCTCCACCTAGGAGGGTCTCTTTGAAGTTTTAAGTCTTCATATATTAGTGTATTTGGAGCATGGTCAGATATTAATATGCTTTCGTAGCCACAATCCTTTATTTTGTGGCCCAAATTGGAGGAGATTAAAAAGTAATCGATACGTGAATATGATTTATGTGTGCTTGAGTAACAAGAGTACTTTGAATCCTTGGGATTCATATCTCTCCAAATATCCCTCAAATTGAGCTCTTTCATAAAATGTTGAATTGTTTGTCTACTTTTAGAATGAGAGTTGTCAATACCCGAGCTTCTATCCAATTCTGGGATCATTGTACAGTTGAAATCCCCGGCTATAATATAACTTCCAGGTAGAGATGAGATCATAAGAAAGAGATTTTGAAAAAAAATTGGATCATCTATATTTGGAGCATAAATATTTACCAAATTTATTTTTTCTGAGATAAGTGTGCCCTGTAAAATAATATACCTCCCCGTTCTGTCTTTAATAACCCTTGTCACATAAAATGGTATGGATTTATGAATCATGATCATAACCCCTCTTGCCTGAGAATTAAAGGGTGCTGAATATATACTACCCTGCCACCTCCTTCCAACCTTCACCTCCTGACCAGATAACAGATGAGTTTCTTGAAGTAGTACAATATCAGATTGTATAGATTTAATCCTAGTCATCACCTGTTTAACTTTTTTTAATTTTTGTAATCCCCTGCAGTTCCAAGATGATATTTTAATTTTTAATCCACCTGACATATCAAATCACATAGAATAGTTTTCCCATTATTTTCAAATTATTTAATGATACAGAAACCAAAAACCTCTGTATGCTAAAAAAAATACATCCATAATAATAATGAACCTTGAACAATAAACCTTTTAACCTTAAACCTTTGTTGTCCACCCCCTCCCCCCCTAATGTATTGGTTCCCATCTAACAGCTAAAGGTTGTTCCACTCAAAAGTGAGGATCAACCGACCAAAACAAAAAAAAACCTCCCCCCCCGCCCCGCCCCTCTACATCAGAAATTTGTTACTAAATGTGTCCAGAGTTAAACTATTAATATTAGTATTGGATAAAGATCTCTGGACCAGCAAACCTTAGACATCAAATATAATAAACAAGCTGTTTGCCCTTATTTTAACTTATGTCCTTATTTATTTTAACCTGAAGATGTCATAATGGTCTCACCCAGTTTTCTTTTCTGCTTTTAGAGTCTTTACAAAGTTCTCTGCTTCAGCTAGCTGATTAAAAATGTGAGACTGACCGTTGTGTGTCACCAGCAGACGAGCAGGAGGAATCATGCCGCATCGTATCTCCATGGCACGAAGTTGTCGTTTCACATCATCAAACTCTTTCTGTTTTTTATGCACACTGGCTGCGAGATCTTCATAAAATCTCACCGGGCAGTTGTTGAACAGGATCTGTCCCTTTGTCCTGGCAGCTCTTATCACAGTCACTTTATCCTTGTACTTTAAGAATTTCATGATAAGAGTTCTTGGTGCAGCGGTGTTTGATGCACTTTTCCGCCCGACCCGGTGCGCCCCCTCCAGCGTCAGAGCAGCAGGCAGCGGGGCCAGACCCAGAGCGTCTGGCAGCCATTTCTCCAGGAAGCCACAGGCGTCTTCTCCCTCCGCGTCCTCGGGAAGATTTACCAGCCTCAGGTTAGACCGTCGCGATCTGGATTCCAGGTCCGATACTTTCTCCTCGAGATCTTTGTTTTTATTCTCAAGAGCCTGGACTCTGGCTTGCATATTAGTGATGTTATCTTCTGCTGCAGATATCCGAACCTCTGCCTCTCCGACCCGCTCGGTGCACTCTTTAACTTCTTTTTTCACGCTCTCTATTGCTGTCAGAATACAGTCTAGTCTGGCGGAGAAATCAGATTTTAAATTCGCAATAGCCTATATGCCACGGGTAGTGGTGACGTACTTCCGTTAAAATGTGACCCGTAGGCTTCACTTCCGGTTCTGGTCGACAGCAGTTGTTTTTAGCGGTAGCTTCTAGAACTAGACCATGTAAAAGACACAAAAGATAAATTATCTGCGAGCTACTGGTACAACAAGAGAGATTTGTTGTGTGCCGTTGTGTCCAGTGAATAGCAGGTACAATAGAGCGCTTAGTTTTTTATATTTTAATGCCAGAGTTCGTGGCTAACCGAGTTAGCCTTAAAGCTAACACTCGGTTGTAGCTGGCGTTTTAAACCTCAGAATATTCAAGAGCCAGCATCAAACAGTGGTTAAAAATGAGCTGTACCTGCATTGTTCGAGTGTCCCTTCCACTTCCATGACCGGGGCTTTGGCAGAGAAGCAGAGAAGACAGCGAGGAGGAGGAGAACACAGCAGCTGCAGCTCAGTAAGAAACATGAATATGACTCGACTCCACACCCTGCACTTGTAGATTTAATGTTGGAGTCATGATGAGTGATTTAATAAAAGTTTGTAACTACATACTTTTAAAATAATATTCCGATTTTAACATATGTTTTCTAATTTGTAAATATGTTTGTAAACTCTTAGTAACTTCAGGGCTGTTACACCTCTGAAATATTCTCTGCTGTTTCCTTTAATATGAAACCAGAACTGTTTCACTTCAATTAAACTTTTATTTCCTGAGATGTAATTATTTATTTTAAAGCATAACTCTCATAAAGAGTTCTCCGTTTGGTTTTTTACTTGTAGGTAAATATGAACACTTGGTGGTTTTTTTTCCAGCTTTGCATCATCTGACCTCCTGATGTGTTCCTGCTGGTCCATGACTGCTCTGCTCTGCCATTCATGGTCGGTGTTCACCAAGAACTGAGAGGAACTCCCCATCAAGTTCAACTTGTGTTTATTTGTCTTATACAGGTTAACACAGAGTTAACAGTACAATGAAGTGCTCAGGATGAGAAGAGCAGATTTGACTTGCTAAAAATCAAAGAACAAACTACTGTACGTATACTAAAAGCATGCACAGTGAAAAAGTAATTATAATATTCACAAAGTCCTGAAGAGAGACGGATATAACAATGCAGCAGGATGAATTTGAATTAACTACTGCAAGTATTTCAAGCTAGTAATATAAGCTAACATGCACATAAAGTTTTAAAATATATATATATATATATATATATATATATATATAAATATATACACATACAGTATATATAATAATATATATATTATATATATATATATATATATATATATATATATATATATATATATTATATATATATATATATTTAAAACTTTATGTGCATATATATGTATGCACATAATCAACATTACACAGGTTGTGTGACAAGTTATTGCACAAGTACTGTAGTGACATTGAGATTTAATTATTAGTTATTACCAGTTGTTCAGTGTTATTTATTGATTATTTAACCACACCACCCCGTCAACTCATACCCTGCAGCCCGTTGAGTTCTTCCTGTTCTTAAATGACCTTGACCTTGGATCAAAGCAACGGGACCTTGCTGACCCGTACGGTGTCCATCAGTCCACGGTCAGACGGATTTTCACAGCAACTTTGTATTGACAGTACTCGGCTCTACCTGAAGAGCAGATATGCAGAAATCTACCTGCAGACTTCAAGGACTACCCTGACACTACAGTCACACTACTTACTACTTGTAAGAAAATAAAATGTTCAAAACATTCTGACTTTTGTCTTCATTGATGTGTTATCACCCAAAAAAAATGTGTACTGTATTTTGGTTTAAGACAGGCTTAGAGTCGTTTTAGCCATTTTATTAAAAAGAAATTTGATGATAATGTTACATTACTGTACAAAACGTATGAGTCAAGCTAAATGAGGCACAATATTTAAACACTGTTTAAATTATATTATTATTATTACATCTTCTGACTAACTCCCAGCTTCCTCGACTGCTTTTGGAGATTTAAAAACATGTAATCAGTCAGATTACAGTGCCTCAGTGGAACAACTTGTTTGTTGTTGTTTGGATCCAATCTCAGCTCCTCACTGCTTCCCTCATGTTTGAGCTGTAGTGGTGGTGTCTTCCCACGTCTCACAAACATCTAGGATGGACCAGGGGTTCCCTCATCATCACCAACACCTGCCGTGTCCTGTGCAGTGAAAGAAAACATCTCTTATTAAGACCTGCTACAAACAGTGATTTAACAGGTTTGACTTCAGCTCAACTTTTGTAAACAAACTTGAATTAAAATAACTTTTGTTTCTAAATCTGCTCTAAATCTCCTGCCTCCTTGTTTGAAACTGAACTGTCAGGTGGCTTTGACTCAACAGTGGGGCTTCTGGTTCTCTTCCTCATGGACTGTGAACACTCAGCCATAACTGTCACTTCTCCTGCCTCCTTGTTTGAAACTAACATTTGTGTTAATAAGAAAACATTGTACAGACAAAACACGTTTACTCAACAGATTAGCAAGGCTAACTATGTTAGCTGTGTTAGCCTACGAGGTAGTTTGGTGAACTGAAAACAAATACCGACTTACCTTCATATTTATTTATGTAGTTGGACACAAAGCTTAAATCCTTTATCCTTCTTAATGTGGGCGCTTTAGAGAAGGTCTGAATTATTCTGTAGACATTATTAACAGTGACTGTCGGCAAGTCCTGCAGAGATCTCGTGAAGAACGCCATCGCTAACACCGTGTTGACTGCAAACCGGAAGTGCGTCTTACGGGTGAAGAATGCGGAAGTGATGGAACGGAAGTCCGTGGCATATAGCCTATTGCACCCAGTATTGCCTCTGAACCAGCTTCAGTCATGTTTTCGTTCCCACTGCAGAGTTCCTCCTCCGTGGTTTCACGTGTGGTGGTGTTAGCTTCGCTGTTGTCGCAGCTAGCTTCAGGGCTCACCTTAGTCGCAAAGTTGGATAACGTCGACTGGGTTGTCTTGCTGGTATTTCTACTACTGGTCTTCCTTTGTGAGACAGGCATCACGGCTGTTATTTGATGTCGTTCAGTGTCACTTATATCCAGTATTTATTCAGGAGTTTGCAGAAAGGTAGCGGAGCCGAGGTGAGCACGTCCTCTCAGCTGGTCGCCATTACCGGAACCTATAGAAAACATTTGACATAAAATTCGATTTTTTATTCGTATTCTGAGAGGCGGACTTCCCGTGTTTTTTCATTTTTTATTTCGGTTTACTTCAGTTTGCTTATGAATAACTTCTAAACCACTCGGTGTATATTTTTTCTGCTTACAGAGTTTAAATTACAGTATAGGACATTAATGTACGTAACGATAGTCTATAGAAAATATTTGACTTAAAATTCGATTTTTTTTATTCGTGTTTTCTGAGAGACGGACTTGTCTCGTGTTAGCTTCTCTTTATGTTATAAATTGCTTCGAAACCAATAGGTATATAGTATAAGTATATTTATTTCTGCTTACAGAGTAATTATAAGGCTCTAATGTACTTCTTGTACATGTCTATGTCCTGGAAAAAACATTTGACATAAAATTCTATTTTTTTATTTGTGTTTTCTGAGAGGCGGACTCGTCTCGTGTTAGCTTCTGTTAGCTTCTGGCAGACATTAGCAGCAGAGCTAAACACTCGGTCCATATTGCCGGGTTGACTCAGCGGTCACGCGGCGCGTCAGCAGTGGATGACGCGTTACATCGGCGGTGACGTAGGTGCGACCTATATTCCGGTGCGACCTATTTATGGATTTTTCCAATTTTTTGTCAATAATTGGACACTGCGACCTATATTCCGGTGCGACCAATAATCCGGAAAATACGGTAGTTTGAGAAGATCTGTCACTCAATTAATGTTGAGTCAACATTCAAATCAACCACAATTCTGAAGTGCACATCTGTACCCAATTGTTAAAATTTACCCACACTTTAGCTTTATATTAAGTCTGTCACTCCTTATAATCACCTCTGTGTCCGGCTTCATTCCTGTTTAAGGTTTAACCCATTACTAGGAAAGTCCAGTTACAGTAGTTACAACCAGTGTTGGGAATGTTACTTTTAAAAAGTAATTAATTATAGTTACTAGTTACTTCTCCCAAAAAGTAACGGAGTTAGTAACTGAATTACTCTCCTATAAAAGTAATTAGTTACCAGGGAAAGTAACTATTGTCTGTTTGGTTGGTTTAAAGTCCATGACCCACCATGTTTTCAAATTGCATCGCCATTAATATTTATTAGTTTATTTAAAAATAATACAGGAGCGTTTATTTATATTGTAGAGAAATAATGCAAAATGTGTTATTTCATGATTTATAGCAGATTTTAGCAGAAGCTCCGGGAAGATCTGCCCCTCTCCAAATATGGGCATTCACATCACTAAAGATTCCGCCTTGGAGTTACAGGCGGAGTTTTAATAAGCCTTCATCAACTTCCATGACCGCTGCTCAGAGAGAGGAAAAAAAAAAGAGAAGCGGTTGCTCACTGATGTCTGTCATATTCTGAGCAGCATCCACGTAGACATACTAGTTTAATTCGCTTGATCGCGACAAATTCATTCATTTCCGCATCGCCTTTTTATTCTCTCCCCTGACCAGACAGGTCGGGAGTAGAAAGGCAGCCGCAGCGCGGAGCTCTGTCGGTCTGGATGTACCATCGCGCGCGGGCTTCCCCGTGCTCTCTGTGCTTCCCCGTGCTCCAGCAACAAGGCTGGACAGAACCGAGCCCCAGCACGAACTTCAAAGCTGACCCGCAGCGGAACGGGGAGCCAGGGAGAAGCCGCGCGGCTCGCTCCTCTCTGGGCAGAGGAGAGGAGAGCAGCCAGCAACAGTCGCAGCGGTGTTATATCTTATTAAAAAGGTCTATAAAATAAATAATAAATAAAAGCAGACCACTGGTCCAGTTGTACACAAAAATGCACCAGGAAATATGCAGTTTTACTCTCACTCTCATAAACCTCCATGGAAACTCACTCCTACCTTCTGCCTTGCTTTCTGGGTGGAGATCAATGTAACGAAAGGCATGACCCTTCGGGACTTTTCGGCCAGGTTTCCGGATTCATTCGGGAGTGGGTTGTTTTTTTTTTTTTTTTTTTAACCCTCGCCTGGCCCAAATGCAAAAATGAAAATAAAATTCATAAAATACTACAGTAATTCTCCAATATGGTGAATTGTTACTGTCACGGTGGGTGTTGTCCTTTAAGTTTAGATATATCTACGAATTTAAAGGAGCTGTATGTAACTTTTCTAACAATATATTTTTAACATATTTCTTCACTCTGTCACTACCTCCTGACATACTGATTTTAGACAAGTAATCTCTGAAAAAAACTATTGTCCCCTTGCTTCTCTAAAAGCATTTCTAAAAAGCCACAGTGACCCACCGTTAACCAGCCAATAAAAACAGAGTTTGTAACCAGCCAATAAAAACAGAGCTTGAATTTGAATCAGCCAATAAAAACAGAGCTTGAATTTGAATTTCAGCAGAGCAAGGGCAAGAGCAAGCCTGGCTCTGAGGGGGAGGGACCAGAAACGTGTCTCTGTTCAAAATTTTCTTGTTCCAGCGTGTTCCAGAAATTACATACTGAACCTTTAAAGTAGAAATTCAAAGACAGGCACTTAACACAAAACTTTTGATACTTACTGCACCTTAACAGAACATGACTGGTTGACATACTATACTTCAAGTTTTTTCTTCATTACAAAATAAAGTTTAACAAAATAATATAACAGTTGTGTTTTCAGCTCTATATACACACTGACTGTACTGTTCAAGTGTTTTCTTAGAAATAAAAGTAAACAGTTAAAATAAGTGCTTTAACTCTGTAGTGTAAAATAAAATCAAACCCTCACACAACTGGTTCTTAAAGTATTTTCTTAAAAACAAAAGAACCATTTTAACAATATGAAGTACTTTTAAAACAGTACTGAAAATCTGAATTACCTGAGCAGTTGTGAGATGCTTCATCAGATTAGAGTTGCTTACGACGGACGTAGACAAACACTTCGCTCTGCGACATAATGTACACTTCACATGCACGTTCTTGCCTTTTACCTCGAGGAGAGTAAAGTAGTGTCTATATTTCCACTTTGAAAACGACAACTTTCCCTCCAGACTCGCCACTGCTGCAGGACTTCTGCTAACTTTTCAGATTTGGAGCTGCAGCTTGTGGTTTGCGGGTGAACTGAACGACAAAACCTCTGATTGGCTGACCTCTACCTGTTACTCTACCTTAGCCAATCAGCGTTATCCTTTACTGTATATGATTGTTTCACCCCTCCCTCCTACCCTCCCTCACTAAGGAAAAAATAAACAAACAGCTTACGAGAGCCAGAGCGGAAGACAAACTAACGTACCCCTATTTAGTGGTTGTAACGGTAACAGCGTTGTAACGATAGACATAGTAACTACTTAGAGTACTCGTTAATGAAAAAAATAACTCAGTTTGGAACACAGTTTATTTGTACTCCGTTATTTCCATCACTGCTTACAACACCCAGAGGTACACTCCAAAAACCTTTGTCTGAAAATAAAATTGTAATTGTCTTCTCCCACATGCAAATAATCCGTTTTTAGATTAATTAACAGGAACGTGCAGCTCTATTTTCAAAATGTACTGCTTTTTATCCAAAATACTATTTGTTCAAATTTATCATTCAAAAACCCACACAGCTTTAGCTTTAGATACGATCACATTATAATTGATTATAACCACGACCCATAAATATTTGTAATGTCAAAACAGGGTTTTATAATCATTTTCAGTGCATGTAAAACTACAAGAACTCTATCTTACAATTATCATTAAGTAAAACTCGTATAGCTTAATAAAATCAGCAAGTTCACAGTTTCAAAGTATTTGATTTGCTAAAAAAAATATTTTGTAAACACTCTTTAATATGAAAAAATTAATATCAGAAAATAGAAAACCCTATATTGTGCTGTTAACATTAATTTGATGTTAATAAAACTGTCACAGTCAGATCAGTATGAATCTGAAAGAACCCTCTGCCCTGATAAATAACACACTCATGTAACGCATGATGTTTCTGCCCAGGGAGTAGAACCAGTGACCTTTTCCCCCTGGCAAACCACTCCACTCCCCCTCATCAGGGGAATTCCTCCATCTGGTAGGCCGGAAGATGTCCGGCCTCCACCCTTCAAAACCCCTGTCAGTGGACTCTCAACACCTCTCAGCGACTCGTCTGTACCTGTGTTATCAGGGAACAAGAACAAACATCCTTCTCCCACAATATCACAAAACTCCATCCGTTGTCCATATGACTGTCTGTAGTCTTATTATGAGTTATTGAAAATTTTCAATCATTATGGGTAAGTTAATGGTTAATATTGCAGGTTCATACTCATCTGACACCTCACTGGGAAAGTTGATCACAAACTCACACAGGTGACCCCTCGTCCAGAGTGTTCACCCGTCCTTGAAACCTCTCCAAGTTAGAAAACCTGAAACAGGTGATAAGGGACACAACAGCACAACATCCTGCCCAGTTTGCAGCCAGACATTCTCCTAATCATCATCCTATCCCTGTCAAGTTATTCTGAATTGATCCATCACAATCATTTAGCGTTTTACCAGCAACACTTATCGTTTTCCTCTTTTCTCCATGCACCAAATTTCATAAGTCATTAGTTAAGTATAGTATGTCACATCATTATAAAATACTATATCTCAAATCATGTCAGTAGTTGTTAAAATTCATCATTATATATTTTATTTTACTATCTGTTAAAGAACAGTTAAAAAGTAAAAATAAATATGTTAAAGAATAGTTGAAGTACCGGTAAGTAAAAATAGAGTATTACAACTATGATCAGAATAAAATAGTAAATGAAAAGTCAAATATCTCACAAAGTCTTTGCTCATTTTATTTTATACAAAATTCAAGTTCAATTCATTATCCAAAAACTCTTAAGTTTTGCTTATCTACCTTATAGAGGAATCAATTTTTATTATTTAAAAGTCATGAATTGTCATTCCCGATTTTCAATATTTACTTAGTCAGAATAGGTACTTTGCAAATCTCTAATGTAATGATAGAGGACATCCAAAGCTGCTTTTGTATTTGCATCAGGGGGAGTATAAACAGTAATGATGAATATGACTGCGAATTTCAGTGGAAGGTAGAAGGGGCAGCATTTAACTACCAAAACCTCAATATCTGGTGAACAATGAGAGAAGGTCATTTTTGTGTCCTTGCATCATCCGTTATTGCTGTAGCTGCATAAACCTCCTCCCCTTGTTTTGCCACTGAGAGCTCTGCTCCGATTAGCTTGGGGGGTGTTGTTAGTCCTGCAATGCTGATACTGTAGTGTCCTCTACAACTGTGTTGTTCAGCCAGGTCTCAGTGAAAACCAGGTCTCAGTGAAAACTAGAGCACCATCTCTCACCTCTCTTTTGATGTAATGTCCAACCTGATGTAATCCAGTTTGTTCTTTAGTGAATGGGTATTTGACAGCAGAATTGAAGGAAGCAGTGTTCTGCAAGTGTTAGTTTTAGCCCTCGCGCTGTCCCCACCGCAGGCTCCCCGCTTCTGTTTCCGCATACACCGCCGCCTTCGTCTCCTCTGGAAGTGGACAGTACTGGTGACAGTTGACAGATCAGAACAAGCCTAACCCCGTGTGCGTAGCAGACCAATGGCTTCCAGTAAATCCGTGGTGTGTGAGTTCATGAAGTCCATTTTGCATTTAAAGGTGGAGTCTGCAGTTTCTGTAGAACATCAGCACTTAGAAAAAATTTCAACAAGCAAAGCATTCTGATCCCTCCCCCTCAGAGCCATATATGGCACTGCCCCCTTGTGGTCTGTTAAAATTCAAATTCAAGCTCTGTTTTTATTGGCTGATTCGAATTCAAGCTCGGTTTTTATTGGCTGGTTACAAACTTTGTTTTTATTGGCTGGAAAATGGCGGGTCACTTTTTCTTTTTAGAAATGCTTATTTACCACCTGGAGAAGCAAGGGGACAATATTTTTTTTTAGTTTTTTTCAGAGATTACCTCTCTAACATCAATCTAGTGACAGAGTGAAGAAATATGTTAAAAATATATTGTTAGAAAAGTTACATATAGCAGCTTTAATAGCAGAAGGCTGTGCCAATCATAAATCCTCCTTTTACTGATCTGGTCTCCTTCTTTTACTGATCTGGTTAGAAAGTGCGTGTTTATCGCTGTTTTTGTCATGAGCCCATGCATCTGCTGTCGACACGGGTGCTGCCATCACAATCAGCTGTCAGTGAGCTATGACTGATTAAACACGCAGAAGATACTTCATTGCACCTGTCAAACAGTTTACACTGAGTAGAGCAGGTGACCGGGCAATGCGGGATCGAGCTTTTATATGATATCTGTGGCGCCAACTGCACCTGAACGCAACATCCGCCTGGACGCAACATCTGTGGAAGGGGAGCGTGAAGGGACAAACTACCTACTAGGGGTGTAACGGTACGCTAAAATCACATTTCGGTTCGGTTCAGTTACAAGGAGGGTTCGGTTCGGTTAATTTTCGGTACATAAAAAAGACAAAATAAAGACTTGTAAAATGTTTATTTTGAAAACATGTCAAGTAAACTACATTTGTATAAAACTAAATAAAAGCAACCCATTTGGATGATATTTAGATGTTAAAGCTGCTATATGTAACTTTTCTAACAATATATTTTTTAACATATTTCTTCACTCTGTCACTAGATTGATGTTAGAGAGGTAATCTCTGAAAAAAAAAAAAATTGTCCCCTTGCTTCTCCAGGTGGTAAATAAGCATTTCTAAAAAGAAAAAGTGACCCGCCATTTTCCAGCCAATAAAAACAAAGTTTGTAACCAGCCAATAAAAACAGAGCTTGAATTTGAATCAGCCAATAAAAACAGAGCTTGAATTTGAATTTCAACAGACCACAAGGGGGCAGAGCCATATATGGCTCTGAGGGGGAGGGATCAGAATGCTTTGCTTGTTGAAATTTTTCTAAGTGCTGATGTTCTACAGAAACTGCAGACTTCATCTTTAACTTTTAATCATTTTAATTGCTTGTATTATCTAATTGTATGATTGCTCAACTTTTATGTGACTTTTAATCATTTTAATCATTTTTATTACCTGACTGTATGATTGTTTTGTTGGGTGTACAGCACTTTGGTCCTGTGGGTGTTTAAAGTGCTCTATAAATAATGCTGGTATGATATGGTATACAGGTAGTCCTCGACTTACGACGGAGATCCGTTCCAAAGCTGCGTCGTAACCCGAATTTCAACGTAAGTCGGAACATACGTAAATACTTCACCTTATACGTACATTACTGTATTTTACCAAGCACTTAGACTATCCTAACACTGTACCTTACATAATTATCAAAACACACATACATTTGGGAGCCATAATGAAGGGGAAAAAGAGTTAATAACCTACTGGTATGCTGGTGAAGCCGTTCCTCCGTCCCTCCTCCGAATTCTCCATTGCATTTACGTCATAAAACCGCCGTACAGCTCAGTCCATCCTCCGTACTTATTCGTTTACGACGTAAAACCGCTTTCATAGTACACACAGTAACAGAAAGTTGTACTATGAACATCTAAAAAAGCTAAGTCTGGTCCTCTGGACATAAAAAAAAAAAAAAGTTGTTTTGTTTTTTGAATGTCCAGAGGACCAGACTTAGCTTTTTTAGATTTTTCTACCTGGATTATTGAGCATGCATCAGTGTACTATGAACAGTTTTGTTTTGTTTTTTGAATGTCCAGAGGACCAGACTTAGCGTTTTTAGAGAGTACATGGCAGCTGTAGCCTCCGCAGCTAACCGGAAACTGCGTAACTTAGCTTTTCAAAATAAAATTTTCAAAATTATTTATTTATTTATTTTTAATGGGAGGTGCGTCATAACTGCGAAATGTCATAACTCGAGGAGGCCATCGTAAGTCGAGGACTACCTGTATTTTAAATAAACGGCACTCTTTACAATAAATAAACTATACTAACAATAATAAAAATCTTAATAATACAATAACAGTCAGAACCAGAACAATAAGCATCAACAGACTGTTTACAATCTAACTAATCAAGTTTTAAGTTTTTGTCCAAAAAGACCAACTTGTCTACATTTTTTGCTAAAAGCACAGATCTAGTTGCAGTGAATATCTCCAGTGGTGGAGAAAATCATCTAAATAACAACAGTAGCAGCAGTGTGGCTGTATTTGTCCTCATTACTCACAACAACCTCTTCTTGGACCTGTTCCTCCAGGTGGGACAGGTCCCTGGAAAAGTTCAGAGTTCAGTCATCACACACTTCTTAGCTGCAGGTGATCTGGTGGATTTCCCTGAAGTGGAAGAAGTCAGCTGCTATCTCTGTCCCAGACTGGAAATAAAACACAAATAAGTAAAAAAAATAAAAAGAGTTAATAAGATTGTAACTTTAAATTTAAAAAAGTTACCGGTAATTAGATAATAATAATAAAACAACAATACCTCTTCTTGAACGGTTGAGGTGGTTGAATCTCTCGGTCATCATCATCAGGGCTTTAATCTGCTCCAGGGCTTGTTGACAATATCAGTTTTAGCTTTTTCATAAAGTGTTGAACATTTTGGCTGAAGTGTTGACATGATGGATGTCGTAGTGACGCTCAAGAACTTTAAAGCCGGTGCATCAACAACATTCAGACGTAGATCCAGATCTTTAAAAATTCCTACAGTTTGTGTTATTGCTCTGGACTGATCTGAATTACCTGATGAAGGTTGTTTAAATGCTGCTGTTAGCAGTGTTTGCAACAAGCTGCTTTTCTTGCTTCTAGAAGACGTTCACGTTCGGATGATGTCATTTCAAGTCCGTTAACAAGTTAGACTTGTTGCTGCTGCAGATCCAATCTCCATGAAACAACGTCCACACACAGCTTTGGATTTTCGCTCGTCTTTTAACAAGGAAGCCATAACGTTCCCAAGCAGGAGACCGCAATGAGATGCTAGGCTGCTAAATGTTGAAACATGCCTAGGAATTTTAGTTCTGCGGCGCATATATTCTCCCGTTAATAACATTTAATGAGTGAAAAAAATAACCGAAACGGTACGCAGGTGGACCGAACGTGCCGTACCGAAACGGTTCGGTACACCCACGTGTACCGTTAAATCCCTAGTAATTATTTTTTCTATCCTTGACATGTGGATGACTGTGATCAGTCTTATATCAGGGAAACTACACAGCCACTGGCCAAAAGGATGGCCCAGCACAGAAGATCATCAGGCCAGGACTCTGCGGTCTACACTCATCTCCAGGCCAGCGGCCACTCTTTCAGGGATGAAGATCAAAGTCGAAGTCAACTTTATTGTCAGAACTGCAATATGTACAGGACATACACAGGATTGAAATTGCGTTTCTCTCAGTCCCTCGGTGCAACAGTAACCATTTAAACACTAAAACACTGAAACATTTAATAAACATAAGCATAAAATAGTAAAAGTGTAACACTGTCCTGAGTTTTTGCATAGTAGTATAAAAGTATGAAAATTTACACCAACACTAAAACACTAAACATTTAATGAACATAAGCATAAAATGAAATAATAAAAGTGTAATACTGTCCTGAGTTTTTGCATAGTAGTATAAAAAGTATATCTATAAAATAAACTGAAGGTTCTGGCATTGACATTTGCAAAGAGTGGCAAAGCAGCATATGAGTTAATGTACACAGTATATGTTTGAGGTAGTTGATGTTGGTATAAAGGCAAAGTGGCATATGCAGTAAGGCACATAAGGCACATTGGGCATCCTTAAATAAGGCTAGTCAGAGAATACTCAAAGTCAAAGTCAACTTTATTGTCAGATCTGCAATATGTACTGTACAGGACATACACAGGACCGAAATTGCGTTTCTCTCAGTCCCTCGGTGCAACAGTAAACATCTAAACATTGAAACACTGAAACATATAATAATAGACATAAGCATAAAATAGTAAAACTAACACTGTCCTGAGTTTTTTGCATAGTGGTATAAGAGTATGAAAATTTACACCAACTCTAAAACTAAAACATTAAACATTTAATGAACATAATACTGTCCTGAGTTTTTGCATACTAGTATAAAAAAAGAGTATAAAAAGTATAACTAAAATAAACTAAAGGTTTCTAGCATTGACATTTGCAAAGTGGCAAAGCAGCGTATGAGTTAATGTACACAGTATATGTATGAGGTACACCGTAAAACCTGACAAGTTAGTTGAACTCAAATGATTTGAGGAAACCGATTGCCTTAAATGGTTTAAGTTTATTAACCTAAACAATTCAGTGTAAAAAAAAAAATCTATTTAAGTACATGTAACTCAAATGTTTTCATTATCTTAACATGGATAAATAAATTAAAAAAGATCGTTTCATTCAGTAAACTGGACTTAAATATATTAAGTTTTCAACACTCAAATGTATTATTACTTTTAACCTATTTAAAACGTGTTGGTTGTACTCGTCTGCATTGAGTCAGACTAACTTAGATGGTAAAAGTTATTTTAAGATGATCCAATTTAGCTTATGTTACTAAGTTTTATTCTTATAATGAAATTATAACATTCTAGTTGTCACAACTTCTAGCTACTCAATTCATTTGAGGAAACCGATTGCCTTAAACCATTAAAGTTACCTCAACACAAAAGAAACAGACATAATATACCAGTTTAGAACTTTTATTTAACACTCATTTAAAACATAACATCACTGTTAAACAGTTCAAAATTTGTTTTACAAAATAAAAAGTAAACAAAATAAAATCCTTTACTTTACCCTCAACATCAAGTGTCATAAACTGTTCAACAGACACTAAAATGAATGTTGTTCGAACAGTCAAAAATACATTAAATTACATTTACAAAATAAAAAGTAAACAAAATAAAATCCTTTACTTTACCCTCAACATCAAGTGTCATAAACTGTTCAACAGACATTAAAATGAATGTTGTTCGAACAGTCAATAATAAATTAAATTACATTTACAAAATAAAAAGTAAACAAAAGAAATTTTTTTTACTTTACCCTCAACATCAAGTGTCATAAACTGTTCAACAGACATTAAAATGAATGTTGTTCGAACAGTCAATAATAAATTAAATTACATTTACAAAATAAAAAGTAAACAAAAGAAAATCCTTTACTTTACCCTCAACATCAAGTGTCATAAACTGTTCAACAGACACTAAAATGAATGTTGTTCGAACAGTCAATAATACATTAAATTACATTTACAAAATAAAAAGTAAACCAATAAAAGAAAATCCTTTACTTTACCCTTAACATCAAGTGTCATAAACTGTTCAACAGACACTAAAATGAATGTTGTTCTGACATTTTATTCACCAACTTTAATACTGTACACTGATGACTGAGGTTCTATTCCATCAACAACCTCATGCTTTATAATTTAATTGCCCTCCATATTTACTTTTCCAGCTTAGTTCCAACAAATTATAGATTTTAGCACATCATTTACATTTACTGGTTTTATAAATATTTTTCGATTTTGCTTTTACTTGTGCATGAAGTTGTGTCTTCAATGATTATTTTTAAATTATTCTTTTGCCCCCATGTGTTGCTTTTACATTTTTCTGTCTCCCGTTTTACTTTCTCACACACTCTCACTCACAGTTTTTTTTTGTTTCCTTAGTTTTTAAACTGAGGCAGCCCCTCCCAATTTATTATAGGCAAAAATGCATAATTCAAAGTAAAAACAGGAGACAGAGAAGTGTAAAAGCAACACATGGAAATAAAAAGACTTGAGGGAGAAAATAAAAATAATTTAAGTATAATAATCATTTAAAAGACAAATGCATATACAGTACAAATAAAAGAAAAACCAAATAAATATTAAAAAAAGGTAACATGTAAATGATGTGCTAAAATGTATAGTTTATTGGACCCAACATGGAAAAAATATTTGAAGGTCAATAAAATTATTAAACATGAAGGTAAAGTTCTATTTTTTAAATGAATGGTTGCATTTTAAGTGCATTTTTTTAAAGTCATTTGTATATTTCTGCTTTTATTTCTAATTCTGACAGTTTCAGTCTACATATTAAAGTTGTTGAATAAAATGTCATGTTGTAGAAACTGTTACGACGACGAACAAAAACAAATCATTGCCATTTTCATGTATAACAATGTGTGAATACTCAACAAACAATGAAAATAGCTTAAGAAAAATTACCCTAGAATTTCTGCAATTTGCATAGCATCTTCCTGTTTAGGCACAAATCAGAACTTAAACCTGTTCAGTCGGCACACAAGCCACTACTGTTCTTCAACAATAAAACCTGTCAACTACTCCAGCTCACTTCTCAAGGCTTGTAACTTGGGTTTGAGCCGCTTCCTACCATCATCAAGATCTAAGAGGACAACCTGAATGAACTCAAAAAAGCCACTTAGCTTTGCAGGGTAGCTCAAATTAAGAGCATAGATCAGTCCAAACAAAACCACCAGTGAATCAGCCCATGATCTGAGAGACATTACAACCTGATCTTCAAGGATGATCGAGACATGGTGGGTTTCAAAAGGAACTCCAGAAGGCCTCTCCTCCTCATCGACCACTGCCAGTAACGCCACCGCTCCCTCCGGCACTGCATCCAACTCATCCTGAAAATATAATACATGATTAATTACACTCAACAAATTTATGCCTAATGGCTAGTTACGATAAAAATGGGGGGGGGGAGCATTATTACATCACATCTAGATTTTTTTAAATGCAAATCAAAAGAATATTAAAAATTTTCTCTGTTGTTTATACACAATTTCTGAAAGCATGCGTCATGTTCTCAGAACTGTACACTAAAAACCACACACAGTGGGAAAACTCATCAATTCTGCAAAATGAAACTTTACATCCAAAACAATGCTATTTCTTCTCAAAATCGTATTTGCCTTCAGATGACACGCACAAACCATCAGATGAAAAAGACATTTCAGTTGAACACTGATGAGCTCATTAGCTGTGTTTACATGGACAAAATTTTGTGACCGGATTGAAATGTGTTCTGATCGCATAATTAGATAGCACCGTTTACATGGGCACAATCCGTTCATGACGAGTGTTTACATGCAGCAGGCTTTTATTCTGATCCGATGTTCTGACATGCGCAGTGTGGCACACTCCCCCTTAAAAAAACACCGAAGAAGAAGTTACTTCCGTTAAAACCACAGAAGAAGAAGTTGCTTCCGGGACGAAAGTAAACGGACGCGTCAATGGACCCGCGCAAGATTGTAATGACGGCGATGAAGTTTTTACTGCACTCCCTGATTGAACTACAGGCGAAGCAGCGCGTGCTTTTAGTTTTTTTTATTCACAGGATGAGAGCGCTGGACGTCCTCTGTCCTCCAAGCTGTCGTGGATAACTGTGGGTACGACAATAAAAACGCTGTATGCTTTAATAAACTTTTTTGCCCTTTCCTTTTCTACCTGTCTGCGTGATACTGTCTGTATTTGTTATTAATTACTATTCTTCCTCTGTTTTCCTGTTTCTGGAGCATCAGTGTCAAGATGCCAGGCAGTGCCATGATGCCAATGTCCTGCGCCACTCAGACTCTATCAAAGGGCTCATCTGTTGACAAAAGTAAGGCTAATATTTACTATATTGCATTTAGTTTTACTACAACGATTACAGCTAAGAAGTATCTCAAAGTAGAGATGCTTAGCTGTAGTTTTATTTTTTTAAATGTTTGTTTGAACCATGTCTTTAAACAAATCGTTAAATGTTGCCAAAATGTAAGGCTAAAATTTACTGTTGTATTTATTATTAAACCATTACAGCTAAGTAATCAGTAGACACTTAGCTGTAAAGTTTTTTTTTTTAATAAAATTTGTTTGAACCATATCTTTAAACAAATAAAAAGTTGAACACTAAATATTGGCATGTCCTTTTTTTGCAGTCTGTGAGGAACATTGAAGGACGTCAGTCTCTTCAGGTGATCCTGTGAGCATGTTGGACTGGCTCGTCAAAGGATACGCAAACTCTCCTCGTCTGACTCCTCAAGTCATTTAATGTTTACCTTTGCTCAGTCAGGTGGAGGTAGAGATGACCTTCAGGTTGATGAAGTCACGGTGGAGAGTTCTTCTAAAAAGATACTTGTCATGTATTTGTGTTCACATGCAGTTAACATTTGTATAAAATTATTATCACAATAAAAAACTGCAAATAATACTAGTGAACATCTGAGCTCTTTAATGGACCAAACATTTTAACAAATTCTTGTAAACAATTGATATTGCTTGTTTGAAACAAGTTTCATTCTTAGTGCAATTTGAGGTATATCAGAAAAACATAAAAATTAAACATTCAAAACGTTTGTACAAAACAAACGATGTGCACAGATCACATCTTGTAATGATGACAACAAAAAAGACATTCTTTGGTCATTTAAAAACTACAGTAACCTGTAATTCAATCAACTCATCACATACTTTCACAATTTCGATGTATGCATGTGATTTAGGACAACAAAATTGGTGACAAAATAATCGTTAACTTCCAAAATGTATGTTTCTGTATCCTGATAGAACAGCAAATGTGTTTTTATCCTGTGAGTCATGCAGAAACTCAGAGTCCTTATTAAACCACCTGACTGGATTAAGTTAGGACATCTTAATTGTACCATAAACTATCAATCCTAATGTCTGTGTAAAAAATACATTTACAGATCTGTCAGGGGACAAAGAAACATGGTTGTGGAGAATTGAAACATTTTCAAATCAGTTTTGAGTTGTTCTAAAGCACATGTGTGAACTTCTTGGGATTCCTCAGTAGAAGATGTGGGACTCTTGCATCTTCTGCCACGTGCCACCATCACCTGCCACCACCATCACCTGCCACTGTCTGTTGTGTGCTGCTGCCAGCTGCCTCTTCAAAGCTGGACTCATCATCTGAAAAACAAACAAAATAAAGTTTAACTGGGCCCCTGATATGTTGAAATTTGTTAGGTTAATTATGTGGTTAGTTGAAGTAGTGTTATAATCTACAATACAGTATACTGTACTGCCCTAAAGCTACTCTTATTTCTTATTATAATTACATTTTAACATATTTGTTGTTTCTAATTACTCCAGGTAATACAGTACAGAGGGTTAATGTGGTTTGAAGAGTCTAACTTACCAGAAAGGATGCTTTGCTCCTCTGGTTAGCTTCCTCTCCTCATAAGATCCACACCGCTGCCTGCTGTGTTGGAAGTGGCAGATCTCTCATCAGTTCGTCCATCAACACGTAAAATGAAAAAGTGGTGGGGTCGTACTTCTCCCGTTGTTGTTTTTAGCTTTGTAGCACTTAGCTTTCAAGCACTTCCAGCGATCTCCGGCTTCTTCCAGCTTTTCATGTACTTGTTTAAATAACTTCGTGTTCCTACACGTTCGGTCAAGGCGTTCGATAGTTTTGAGCTATTTTAATGTTTCCATTAGAAATGTTGCATCGCTCACCGACCAGTTTTGCTTCCCCACCATGCGTTAGCATTAGCATCTACCCACTAGCCAGGCGGAGAAGGAAACACGAGGGGTGGGGGGGGGGGGGGGTGCGCAGCGCACATGCGCAGTCAGGACAGTTTGATAAACGGAACAGATCAAGTGTTTACATGCACACCTAACGGGTAACGGATCGGTGTAAACCACCTGTTTCGAACTGATCACAAATTAGGACGGATCACGCCAAATACACAAAAAATGATCCGAACGGGGTGTTTACATGACACACTTTTGATCCGATCGGCCGTTTGATCTGATTACTTATGTCCATGTAAACACACCTACTGTTACACTTACTACAGACAGAACATGCATAAGTGTGCTGTAAAAATATTTTAGAATATTGTTGTAGCATGAACGACCGACGATCCCTGACATGACCTTTTGACCCCCACTGGTCATGTTTCACAACTAAATGAACTTTGTTTTTCAAATAGTTTTCTTAGAGACATCCATGTCAACCTCTTCGGACGTTTACCTGTATAAAAACCCTCAAAAATCTGTGAATTTTGCAAAAAATCCGTACAACTCGCACCCACGGAGGGGGGGGTCGGTTGGTTAGAAGAGTCGTACTGGAAGCAGAAGGTTGCCGGTTCGATCACCCTTCCAGCTGTCTCAGTTGTTGTGTCCTTGGGCAAGACACTTCAGCCCTAATGCCTCTGATGTGTGTCACATCAGTGTATGAATGTGATTGGCACTGATTAGTCTCCATAGTTGATTGAACATGTTAGCTTTGTAGAGACATAATAGAGTGCTGTGTGAATGATGAGGACACAGATTGTAGTGTGAAGTGCTTTGAGTGTCCTGGATGGATAGAAATGCGCTATACAAGTACAGTCCATTTACTTTAGATATATATAAAATCAGAATTAATTTAGCTATGGTAATTTACAAGATGTTTGCTACATTATTCTATATGCATCCATTCACATTTTTTTTGTTGACTTAATAGAAAAAAAGAACAGGAATACCTTGCAAGTTTTGCATACATCAGATGGATCCTCCTTCAAATAGTGGTAGGCCGGCCAGAGCTGCTGTTCTAGCTGCACTGATGTTATTCTTGTCCTGTAGCACAACCAAAGACAATGTATGCATAGGAGGATGCTAGGATGTCCTTTTTACATTTAACTTTGTTGTAATGAATGCGAGTAATAAAGGTAGGTACCTGTTCCTCATATGCCATCAACACTGCTTCCATCTTCTCACCAAAATATCCAGTCTTCTTCTTCTTGTAGAGCCTCAGCAGTTGAGGTGTGTATTTGTCAAGTTCAGCAAAGAAGGTAAATGGCAGATTTTTATTGGTGATCCTGTGGAATTCACTGTAGAGCTGCATGGGAAAACAGAAGTAAAATGGTAAATGGAGCTTATTTATATAGCGCTTTCCAGCACCCTGTGAGGAGCCCCAAAGCGCTTTACAATACCAACCATCCACCCATTCATTCAGACATTCATACACCGGTAGTGGTGTATGTGGAATAAACATTTGTTTTAAATTTGCAAGCTTTAAATGGACATGGCACGGTTTCCTTTTGTCTTAAATGTCCCCTTAGATGATTATTCATGTCCCTCTCAATAAAAGGCTGCCTAAAGTCACACACAGGGCAATGGAATGAGTGATTATGAGTCAAAGTACTACTGTCTCTTGCTACCACATTTTTCTTAGCATGTTCTTTCGACAAATGTACCTTCAAAGAATTAAAAGTACTAAACGAACACATGCAGTTGTTATATAGACATGGTAGTGGTGAAACTGTGGAATACAGTACTGACCATGGAACAGTCTGTAATGTCTCAATAACTGTACTTTTATAGCACTAGTAAAAACAATTTACAATTCCACATGACTTGACAATACCGTTTAAAAAACACTGTTCCTCCGCTTAATACACTTGTTTAGAAGCAAAATGTACTGAAGTTCATCTCAATAATGCGAGAACGTGGTCCAGAATACCACGTGGAACGCACAGCTAGCTTGCGGGCTAACTCAAAGCCTAGAAGCTCCCGACTCGTTTAACCTTTACTTTTTTTTTTAAATTATTGTAACTTTAGTTCACCAACTTCGGTGTAAAAAAAAAGAAAGAAAAGAAAGAAAAAAACAGCTTAAAATTAACAACTACAGTGGGAATTAAGACTAAAAGCTAAAGCTAACATTTATCTGGTCTAAGCGTGCCTTACATGATTTCTTTACCCAGCCTGACAATCAGTGAGTTGACATTAACAACTCACACAAACTAGTAAATAAATGAACAAAGTCACCTAGAAGACAAAGTTGTCTGTAGTGAGTCTTTACCAGCTGAGCTCTTTATCCCCCGACACGACGTCTAGCTGCTGCTTCTTCTTCTTCTTCTTTGGTTTTTAAAAAAGCGACTCTCAAATGTGATGCGTTCAAGTTCTCCTGAAAAGTTCGGGCACAACCAAAGCGCTGCCTTCACTGCTGCTCAGAGCAAATAAAACGACATGAAGATTCTTCTTCTTCTTCTTTTTGATGATAAATTGAATCTTCAGAATTGAAAAAGACTTCTGGACAGAAGTCAAAACGTTTTCTGCAACAAATAAAGTCCAGTTAATCCTGTATTGAATGCCTTTTTTTTAAATCTTCTTCTTCTACTTGGTGTTTTTTGGCGGTTGGCAAATAACATTTGGTGCATTACCGCCACCACCAGTAAGGAGTGTGAATCAGGACTAGCAAGCAAAAATCTTCTTCTTCTTCTGTTCTATCATGACGGATCGCAAGCAACGTAAAGGTGCATACCGCCACCTACTGTACATGAGTGTGCAGCAACACTACCTTACATCAATTAAATTCTTTAATCGTTGAAGAAAAATAAATAACGCCTTTCTTATTCTGCAAATATCCAATATGTTTCTTTCTTTTCCTAATATTCCTGGAAGACTCCATTCTCGACCTGCCCTACTAACCATACTCCACAATCCCTCCCTTTCTTGTTCATATGTTTCACAATACACATGTTCTACATCTTCTTTCACTCCACACCCTTCACATTTATCATCATCCTTCCTCCCTATTAAATATAAAATATCATTGAAATAGGTATGACCTATCTGAACATTCAAATAGCATATTGAAGTTACAGTATTTCTGTTTATTTCTAAATGTAACTGTGTGTGTGTGTGTGTGCGCGCGTGTGCGTGCGTGTGTGTGCGCGCGTGTGCGTGCGTGTGTGTATGCGTATGCAAAGGTCTCAAGAATGCCTTAGAAACTATAGACAAACAGTCCATGCTCAACCGGGCTTTCACTTTTTATTTTAACTTAACTTAAATGAGTCGATGGAACAAACTTTAATTATTTAGTATTACTTAAAATACCACAAAACTTTTCCTGCACTTAAAACAATTGAGTTATTACATCAAAAATGTATTTCTGAGTTTGTTTAATTGATGGAAATGAGTGACCACAACATTTTTTTAAGTTTAAGTTATTTCAACTTATTTAGATTATTAAGATGTACTGTTAGGCTTTACAGTGAAGGAATAATTCACGCCTTTTACGGCAGGGGGCGTCACCCCGCGCCAGAGGTACTGCCCTTTAGGTACTTAGGCAACTGACGCCCCTCCAACTGTCTCCAAAATTGCACTTCACCGAGCTTTCAGCATTGAAAAGGGCCAGCTATGTTGCACCTCGTTCCCTTCCTTCAGGGAACATGAGTTATGGTGCATAACTTTCAGTTCCCTTTCAGTTCGGTCTCTCGGTGCAACATACTTGCTATGGGAACGTAATTCATTCACGCCCTTGAAATGCTCAGTGAAATGCCTGTTAGTGTGAACGTCTGCCCTTGACCAGAAGGCATCTCAAAGCTACTTTCTATTGTGTATTAGAAAGAACAGCCTGAGTGACATCACACGCAGTAACATCCAAACTGTAGTACTTTGCAAAAGTGTTTAAAGAGCTCCAGTTCGCAGCAGCACAAATG
>JBBPBX010041971.1:0-17742 GCA_038048925.1 Garcialebias charrua | reverse complement strand
AAACCCATTATAACCGTTACATGCCTAGTAACTACGTTAATGAACTGGACTCTTGCTGTGTGTTCATCTGGACCCATCAGAACCTCAGAACCATCAGCCTGTTGGAACGACAGCTTCTCCACCTGGCAGAAATAAATAAATAAAAAATAAAAAACTCAGTTGTTGTGTGATCAAAGTAAACACAAGCAAACATTATATTAAGAACGTTGATTTACCTGCTGTAAGTCAGCTGTTTATCACGGAGTAAAGTCCGGTTCTGGTCCACAGTCCAGTCAGCGTCTGGTGTGCAGCTTGTTAGATGAAGCGGTCCCACTTGGTGTCAAATCTGTCGACTCTTATCCAAATTCCAGCTTTAACTTGTTGACAACAACTTGTAGTTAGCTGATTTTAGCCAGAGAGGAAAACAGACGAGGCAGGCTGCCTCAGCTGCTCTGTTTACCTCACGCCAAAAATACACTACACGCGTTGCAGCTCCACCCCGCTCCGGTCCGACCTCCGCAGCAAATACGCACCCATTATAATCAATGACAGAATTTACACTGGCTCCGCACGGCGGCGGCGAGCTGCGGAGAGCGGACGGCAGTCCGTCAAAATTAGAAATTTTTCTATTTCTGCCGGACGCCGGAGCTGTGCCGGAGTCAACTTTTGAAGATTACGTCGCACCAACAGGAAAAGGAACGAGCACAACTTCCGTATTTACAAAATAAAATCACCACGGGCGGACTAATCCTAGCTCTATACGGATTTATTTGTACAAAAATGCTGTCAAACTATCATTTATGACTACGCCTACAAACGCAATACAAGAAATAAAAAGAAATACAAGAAATAAATAAAGTATTTTATTCTGAAATGTAATACATCACTTCCTGTTGCTCAAACCATGTCCTGTAGCTCATTTACGAGAGAAGATCAAGGCAGCAGTCTCTACTGTTGTTCTCCTTCTTCCACCGAGTGAATTGTTTTGTTCTGACTTACTTATTTATCACTTGATTTATCGCGCGATCTCGCAATTCCCGCGCATGCGTCTCGGAGCGGCACATCCACTCGGACCTGAGCTGAGCGCAGGTAATGGAAATTGGACTCGCACAGCTGCGACCTGCGGAGCGGGGCGGAGCCGCGTGTAGTGTATTTTTGGCGTCAGGCAGCACGCATGCGCAGTAGTGAAGGTTGCAAAAATCACAGCGCCATCTAATGGCCCAGCATGGTAACTACAGTGAAATCATGAGGACGGGGGGTGGGGGGGGAGAGAGTCGTATCCACAGAATTCGACCGTGTCAACGCAAAACTTTTCACCTAATTAACATACCCAAAACATCCGTTTCCCCCACACAGTGTCCGTGTAAACAGGGCCTAAATCTGAAAACACAACGTGCTGGACTCCAGTGTTCACACTGAAACTTGTGCACGCACGCACGCACGCACACAAACATCCCAAAAGTTACCTACTGTTTTTAGAAACCACATTCACTCCTTCACCATGTCACTTTCTTAAACACGCACGCACACGCGCACACACACACACACACACGCACAAAGTGTAAAGTAAAAGGGCACCAAATAACAGGACAAAACTAAACTCTTAGATTTAAGTCAAACATTTCAATCATTATGATTTTTTATATGTAAGCATGGCAAATCATAGTTTGATAACCAGAACAATTAAAAAGTTTTTTAAATTTATGATTGACCCCTGCTTGTCAGTTCTAGATATAAAAAAGCTGTTTAAACGGGGCCTGTTTATCCTGATGCTGCTCAATAATCCAGGTAGAAACAAATCTAAGAGTTCATTCTGGTCCTGTGGACATTCAAAAAAACACAACAAAACAACAAACAGGCGTGTCAGTGGCCTGTTGTGTACGTTACTCATTACTTCAAGTGACCACACGGAGCTGCGTCCAGTTGACGAATGGCATTCAGTCTCTAGACGTCTCGTGACTTTGGCTGTGGTTCTCAGTTTCATCACATTAGTCGCAGGAGGTGCAGTGTGGTTGATTGAGTTTTGAACAGGTGCAAAAAATCTCCATGCAACAGTAAAGAGTCATTGTGGACGACTCAAACTCGTCTTAAATCCACATTAAAGCTGCACTATGTAACTTTGTAATGCAGTCTAACTTTTCTAACAATATATTTTTAACATATTTCTTCACTCTGTCACTATCTACTGACAGACTGATGTTAGACAAAGTAATCTCTGAAAAAAACTATAGTCCCCTTGCTTCTCTATCAGCATTTATAAAAACACTAAAAACACAGAGTGACCCGGACAATGACCAGCCAATAAAAACAGAGTTGTTTGTCACGCCCCAACCCACGCCCCCGCCTGTCCCAGCCCCAGCGCCGCGCACGTTCTCATTCAAAGGATTGCAAAGCGATGCAGGACTGTTTTGTATGTGACACAAATGTATTAAATATCCCTTCTTCATCCCAGAGCTGGACTTTTATTTTGTTTTTTTGCCAAAAGTCAAGTGATCGCTTCATCCTTCACTCACAGGAATGAGGAAATGGATTTGTCACGACTCACGAGCGAATTAAATCATGTCCAACGTGGCTGGTGAAGCTCTGCTGATTTCAGGGTGTTTTTGTGTTGTTGGACCAGTGATTCATGGTTTTATTTTTTAAAACATTTTATTAACATATAATCACAGAATATTGAAGCGGCTCTGAGCAGACATTCAGCAGGAGGCGGAGCTGCAGAACTCAAAAGTCCAACAGAGAACGGACTGTAGCTCCCCCCAGAGTCATATATGGCTCTGAGGGGAGGGAGCAGAATGCTTTTACCTGATGAAATTTTTCTAAGTCCCAGCGTCCTGCTGAAATTACATAGTGAACCTTTAAAGACCGTGTAAAGTAAAAATGAATGTGTGTTTCGAGTTTGTCACATGGCATAAATATGTGTTATTAATCACCCATATAAATCTGACTGATTAAAAACATTGTTTACCTTATAAAATTAAGTCTCAAAAATAATGAAAAAACATAATTGTGCCCTGGTCTGAAACGCTGGGGGCGTGTCAGCGCGTGGGCGTGGTTTCAGCGCAGTACTGCGCCGTGTCCTGCACCCTGAAGATGTTCGCGAAGGCTGGCAGCCTAATTGGAGTTCTCCAGCCCTACTCATTTGAACCTCCAGAGCCAGACTCAGACTCTGAGTCAGACAGTGACCACTGTGACGGTCGGCATCGTTCTTCACAGCCTGAGCTGTGTGTGGAGAGGCAGACAGGTGCAGCAGAGATCCAGTAAACCTGCTCTGTTTTTATCTGAGTTCTGGCTGTAACAGCAGCTCCTTTTTCCAAGAGTTACGCTGTTTTTAGTGCACAAACAACTCTGGTTTTGTTTTTAAAGTTGAGGACACAACTATAATTCATAACTCCGCTGTTATGTGTTTAATAATAAGCGCTATTTTAGAAGATGAGCGGACTCGCTGCACACGGTCCGACCCGGTCACATCGCATGCGGGGTCTGTGTTGGTGATTAAAATATAGAGTAATCACGTTGATAACTAAGTATGCAATGGACCTGTCGCATTTTCTTATCAAAAAAGGAGCTTGTGAACTTGTAGGGCACAGATGCACGAACGAGGCATAATTGATTAGCTAGCTAACAATGAACAAAATATCTATGCTATTGCTATCTGATGCTATCTGCGATTCGCGAGTGAACGGCTCCACCGAGGCAAGATCTAATTTATACGGCTGGAGCTGCAGGGGGTGGGGCTATACTTAAGAAGACCGCGTGACGAAACGCGGTCACATTTAAAACACGCCTAAAAAATCCTGAAACAGACATATCTTTATACACAAGTTGATCTATAACTCCAAAATTAATTTATCTACAATTTTGAGACTTTTTACTCATTTACAACATTACAATTATGACATTTATAATGTTTATTGAAGAAAATATTGAAATTTACTTTACACGGTCTTTAAAGGTTCAGTATGCAGTTTCTGTAGAACTGCAGCAGTTAGAAATATTTTCAACAGGCAAAGCATTCTGATCCCTCCCCCTCAGAGCCATATGTGGCTCTGCCCCCTTGTGGTCTGTTAAATTTCAAATTCAAGCTCTGTTTTTATTGGCTGATTCAAATTCAAGCTCTGTTTTTATTGGCTGGTTACAAACTCTGTTTTTATTGGCTGGAAAATGGCGGGTCACCTTTTCTTTTTAGAAATGCTTATTTACCACCTGGAGAAGCAAGGGGACAATATTTTTTTTTTTTTTTTTCAGAGATTACCTGGCTAACATCAGTCTGTCAGGAGGTAGTGACAGAGTGAAGAAATATGTTCATAAAAAAAGCTACATACTGCAGCTTTAAGTGTCGCTGAGCCCCTCCAGAGCACTGGAGCTGTTCTGATTTCTGCACAAACGCTCTGCTCTAAAAGGAAACATCCGAGTCATAGTCACAGGTGCCCGTTCCCTTTTTTGAGTCATCAACACATGCTAAAAGTGTGGTTTAGTTCATTAATGACGAGGCTTTCAAGGACAAGAAAACTGATTTGGGACTGTCACACCTGTGGATCACACTCAAAACAGTCCAAATGTGGTCACCTGCTGAGCAATCTCTACAAAAACTACTTACCATAGCCTGCCATGGAGGGTCCTTGTGGGCCCCCTGGTGCGTTCTGGTTCTCCTCTGTCAGGACCTTGACGTATCGCCTGCTAAGCTCCAGAATCTGCTCGCGCAACTCGGCGCTGCTCTGATGGCGAGGCTGCTGCACAGTGTAGCGGAGCAGCATAAGTCCCCACACCAGGCCAAATACCAGCAGCAGCACACTCAGCTTCTGGGACATGTTCCTCCGCTGCAAGAGGGCACCCAGCATGTTACTGGGGTGCTGAAGGTGGGGGTGGGCAGGTAATGCAGTGTCCTGGCAGAAAAGTTCACTTGCGGTGGTTCTTCCACTGAGAATGAGATCAATATGGGCTACATGGCACATCTAGAACACCCTGCACCTTCTGGAGGAAGTGAAGATGTAGCCAGGATGTTCAACCAGAACGAGGCAGAAACCAGACGAAAGAACTCCAACACCAAATCACCAATCCAGACAGGGGCATTCAGACAGGACGTCCAAAGGTATTTCTACGTTAAACACATAACAAGAGACGAGTTATAAAGTTTGAATAAAGTGAAAACACATTACTAAATAGATGAATTTAAAGAAATTATTATGCATATTTTCTTGTGTAGCTGCAAAAGAAACAGACAATGGGCCTCATGCAAGAACCGTTCGTACGCACAGATTTGTTCTTAAATTGTGCGTACGAGTGATTTAGGAGCATTTGTGACATTCAACAATGTTTTCGTATTCTAAGATTTTCTTCAGATACGAACAAAATTTACGAGTGGTCCAGACCTGTCGTATATTTTACGAGCAGTCAGTCTGCTGTTATCCAGACAGATTTTCTTCACTAATAACTTTATATTTCGTTATTCAGAAAATATTTTGAGTCCAAAGAAATCACGCACCATAATTATTTTTGACAATAGGTTATTCTGTTTGAATTAGCCAGTTGAGGTGGCTCGGGCATCTGGTTAGGATGCCTCCTGGACGCCTCCCTGGTGAGGTGTTCCGGGCATGTCCCACCAGGAGGAGACCCAGAGGAAGACCCAGGACACGCTGGAGGGACTATGTTTCTCGGCTGGCCTGGGAACGCCTTGGGATTCCCCCAGAGGAGCTGCTCCAAGTGGCTGGGGAGAGGGAAGTCTGGGCCTCCCTACTTAGGCTGCTACCCCCGCGACCCGACCCCGGATAAGCGGAAGAAAATGGATGGATGGATGGATGTTTGAATTAGAAAATTTTAAATGTAATAATGACTAACGGATTAAAATATTTAAATTATAATCAATTTGTTATCAATGCCGTTTGTTATCAATGCCGTTTTCTAACACTACAATATTAATATGAAGATCTCAAACTAAAACCAACTTAAATTATGAATTAATTTAAGTTTAATTTGTCTCGGTAATGCAGACTTTACCTTGACCTCCTCCTGTTGCAGTCATAGAGCTCCGATAGCTCAACAAGAAGAGCGTTGCATCGCAGTTCCGAACCTTATGGGTTCAATTCCCACATGGGACAACTTTTTTTTCTTCTTTTAATTCATTCCAGATTTAAAAAACACAAGAAAACTATTTACAATACAACAAGAAATAAAGCATAAAGATTTTTTAATCTGGAATGAATAAATAATCTAAAGAAAGAAGGAAAAAATAAATAGTCATACCTTGTGGTAGGGCTGGGCGATATGGAAAAAATCATATATCACGATATGGACTTTTTTATATCACGATAACGATATATATCACGATATATACAACACGATGTGTGTGTGTGTGTGTGTGTGTACAGCAAAAATTTGGACCAAAGTTTTTTTATTTTATTATTTTACTACAGATAGTTACATTTATAAGAATGTGAACAAAAAGAACAAGGAAATTTGGACCAAAGTAGAAACTAGATCTACCTTAATTCAAGGAGTACGATTATGGAATGACTTAATGCCAAATGACAAATGTTAAGGAAGCCAAATCATTCCTTGTATTTAAGAAACTGGTAAAAAATGAATTGCTAAAAAAAATATAAATGAATCTAATTTAATGTGTGATATATGTGAATTGAAAATTGACTGAGTTATTTACTTATTTTGTTATTATAGAAAATATTGTTTGAACTGTTATTAGATGAATAAGGAGCAGATTTAATAAGATTTATTCTTCATCTGCTACCTTTCATTTTATTATTTTTTTCTATTATGAATACGTTAATTGTTGTATTTCATTTTATAAAATGAATAAACTAACAAACAAACAAACAAACAACTCCTTTTCTACTTTGGTCCAAATTTTTCCTGCAGGTGGCGGTAAAACAACAGCTGCTAATGAAACTCACGAAGAAGAAATCCGCTCTGAAGTTTGAGTAAACAAAGCAAGAAACAGAAAAGAGAAAACGTTGCGTTTGATTGCGGTTCTGTTGTGTCTCTGGTCTGTTTTGTATTGGTTAACTGGACCCGAGTTCGGACTCGGTTGGACTCTGGGTTCGTGTCCTCTGGACCCATTTTGTCTCCGAGTTTCAGCGGAGCGAAATAATGGAAGCTAACAAGGTGAGCTTCCCCCTCTTTTTGGTAAAAGTTATTCTTCTTGGGCTGCCTGTGCAGCTGTTTTCTCCTTGTTGAGATCTATGGTTGAGACACCGGCTTCATGCGCCTGCGTCTCTGTTGCTCTCGAGTTTAACCACGTAAAGCATGTGTCGCAAACCCGCGCGTGCGTCAAACATAAAGCCGCGCCGTCATCTCGCAAAACCACAATATGAAGCTTATTTGCGACAGTTATTTTTTTATTCTTATTTATCACGATAGAGACGATAGAAGGAAAGTAGCACGATCGACACGTTTCTATCGTCCCCACGATATATATCGTCATATCGCACAGCCCTACCTTGTGGGAATCGAACCCACGAGGTCTAGATAAGGTCAGGAGCAGCTAACGGCGCACTGCGTTACCCAGTGAGCCACCAGGACGTGTGTATATTTTAAGGTCCACATTTATTATTAACAAACATTCTTTGGTTTTAGCTGGTCCTTTAATCCCATGAGTGACGCTGCTAATAAGGACAGATTTTCTTTTCTCGATCTCGGAGAGCAGAACTTCAATCTCCGCACCAGTAAAGTTATCCTTTTTACTTTCCGCTGTCATTTGTATGAACGGACACTTCCTGCTCTCTGAGGCAGGAAACGTAGCCTTATATGGTGTTTTGAGGGGTGGGAATTATGTAAATAACCTCTCCGCGTGCACGCGCAGGTGGATAGAACAGGTGGAATTCATCATACGTACGCAGCTCATTTACACACTTTTCCTGAGGATAGAAGAGTTTGTTGAATCTGACGTGGCATGTTCGTACGAACACTTCGCACGAACAAAAGTAAGAGAAATTTAGGATAAAAATACGAACATGTTCTTGCATGAGGCCCATTGTACTTAAAATAATAATTTCTGGAACAATGCTCAGTTTAGTAGCTCAAAATATGATCAATAATCCAGGTAGATCAATCTAAATACTGTATTCGTTGGTCTATAACACGCAGTTGTTGTGCTCATTTGAATGTCCTGCGTATTAAACACCGAAGCGTATTATTTATGGATTTTTCCCCATATTTTTAGACCCATTTTTCGCTCCGATTCTTCGTTTTTCATTTTGGGCAAAAATGGTGCAGTACCAGTTTCGGCCGCTATGGGCAGCAGCAGAGGACTCAGAGAGCGAAGAGGAAGAGGAGGGCCACTTCCAGACATTTCTAGCTCATGTGTCCGAAAAAAGCCTCCTCTGGTCGGACTGACTGTTGCTGCCCGCCCCTTGCTATGGATGTAGCTGCTATTAGCTGTGAGGTTCGCTGTTTTTGTTTGCAAGATACCACTCATAAACCACGCCGCAGATTTTTAAATCCAGTTGATTTCACATTTGGTTCAGCTCAGGAGCCCGTCTGCTATAAAGTCAGGTAAGAATTTATATTTATTTAAGCGTTTATTTAGCTAAATTTAAAGAAAGAAAGCGTCTGGTCTGACCCGCCTGGCGCCTGCATAAAAATCTGCGAACTTAAAAAAAAAAATCCAGCTGATTTGAACATTTCGTTAGTTTGGTTAAGCTCAGGAGCCCGTCTGCTATAAAGTCAGCTAAGAAATATATTTTTTCTCGCAAAGAAATAATTGTTTTTACCGTGTTTCCTTGTGAAGTTCTTTGTACTCGCTCGCTTGTGTCACTGCCATTTTAAGCAGGGCAAATGAGGCGCTGACGCGTCGCGTAGCGGTGACGCATAATAGATGTGCATTAAACACCGAAGCGTATTATGTACTGTTTTTTTCTGGTTTAGAGTCAGAGAGAGTCAGAGTCAGAGAGAATTTATTGTCATTTGCACTGCATGTAGTACATGTGTTGAAAACGAGATTATGTACACAGGGTCCCAGTTACATCCAACAACAAATGCAAGAGAAAAACAATAATAACATCTAGGATTAACTAAGAGAGACATCACATCAGCTAGTAATACACTAAGCCCTAATGTAGTAGAAAAACATCATTATATCATAACATCATTATTTATAGGCAATAATTGGACAAAGTGTATTATAGACCGGAGCATATTTTACACCGACGAATACGGTAGGTTGAGTAAGGTCCTCTGGATGGATTCTTCTTTGTTGAAACATTTAATCTTTTATCCAAAGGACTTCTTCAGTCTGAGGAGCTGCAACAAACTCAGTCTTATAAATAGCACCTTCTCACAGTGGATCAACCAGTCTGATGGTGCTCAGGTGGTTCCTGTAGAGCAGGGGTGCCCAATATGTCGATCACAATCTACTGGTCAATCACGATCTCCTGGTGGATCACGATCTACTGGTCAATCACAAAGATAATGAGCAGATCACATGGCATTAAAGAAATAGATGTCAGTCTGTCATCCATCTATGAAATTTGTCACGTGATACAGGGCAGCCAATCAGAGACCTGACCTTTTCTGACACATAGGTCACCATGCATGCACAAATAATGCATGCACATACGACTGCACAAAAAACTAGCAAGCTGCCGAGTCGCCTAGTTAGCCTCCAATTGAACATTTGTAGTCGATGTGACCAACATGTTGACTGTCCTGAAGGAACAGACCAAAGCGTGATGGACATGATCAGCTCTCTGAAACATCTCCTCAAAGCTGCGGCGCCATGATTTGGCAAACTTTCAAAAACCTCACGTCAGATCTGGAGTCACAAGGGAAGGTGTGTGTGCAACTTGACGGCACACACACAGAGCAGAATGAGAACTGTCTGTCAGAGTTTGACAGATGCTTTCAAGACTTGTTGTACTGGAACCAGTCACTTTGTTTTACTGGAACCAGTCCCTACATTCATGAGCTACAGGAAGATGCTGAGGTTGATTCACTGGCAAACACTGGTTCACGTAAACTTTTCTTGACACTAAGCTGACATTCAGCTCAAGGCCAGGGTTCATGGACAGTTCTGGAATGTACTCACACCCCAACATGAGGAAATGCGTCACCTCCCTCACTGCGTTATTTGGCTCCACTTATTTATGCAAGTACCTTTTCCCACATGAACATCATCAAGTCCAAACAGCGTTCCACCATGACTGATGAAGTGTGCTTGAGGCCGACTATCAGCACCTACTGTCCGGACCCTGCATCCCTGACTGATTCCATTCAGTCAGGTCATGAGAGTCAGGTACTGACAAAGAATGTACACAGTTGTACTGCGCAATATAGATTCATGCAGTTATACAAAGTACATCAACATATACTGTACACCTAAAGAATACTTTACATGTTTATAAATTTATTCTTATAGTAGGTAGATCACTTTGACTTGGCCGTTTAAAAAGTGGTTTGCATGCTGAAAAGTGTGTGCACCCCTACTGAAGTGTTTCCTGCAGTAGGGAGAGGACGGTTTCTTCTCTAGAAGAATCCGTCCAGAGGATCAGACTTAACTTTGTTAGATTTTTCTACCTGGATTATTGAGCATGAATCAGGACATGTTGAACCATGTTGACCAGGACAGCCTTAAACTAGTTTGAGAGTTTGAGCAGACGGCCGGGGAGAGGGCAGACTGCAGGAACCACCAGGGCACCAGCAAACTAGTTGACCCACTATGTGAGTGAGATATTTATAAAACTGAGTTAGTTGCAGATCCTCAGACTGAAGAATTCTTCTGGATAAAAGATTAAATGTTTCAACAAGAAGAGACTGTCCAGACTAGGACCTGACTTAATTTCATTAGATCAGTTTTAGCATCATCTTGTGCTTTGAATTAGGAATTACAGTAAAGGGAAAATGAACGCAGTAGCACAGCACATACTAGATTTAATTTATCATTAGTGAGGAGCTGAAGGCTACATTAAGTAGCATTGTGAGCTATTACATTAATGTGGGAAATATTTCTTTGCCGTCTAGGGTCTGGGTGCACAGTGACCATCCTCAAAATGCTCAAACAAATCTCTTTCAGTCCTCCTAGCATTACAGCAGCTTACAAGACTCACAGCTCCAGAGAAAGTTACAGAGGGTGGTCTTATTGCTGGTTTTAACCAACACAATGGTAACTGAACACACACACACACACACACAATTTGCTTATAATTTCTCAGCTTTCAGAACTTTGTCATCAAGCTCATTCTCTGTAGTCCCTTGTGGGTCGTAGGGCGTGCCACTTCCAGCTGGGTTCAGAAAGAGGACAGTGACGGAGGGAATCAATTATGAAAAAGATAGGGTAACACAACCTGAACCGATGCTTCACTAACAACACAAATGTGCTCCTTGCTGACCTGATTACAACAAAACTGTGGGAAACAAAAAGGCCAGAAGAAAAAGGTCAGATGTAAAAAGGACTTAAGGAAGGCACTGCAGCATTTGAAGCCTGACAGGAAACACAAGCATGTCAGGCGTGAAACAAAAGCTCCAGCACTCAGTTCAGGCTGGTTGAAAACTAGCCTGGTTAAAACCAGACCCTTGTACTTCACTTCGCTTTGTACTAGGGTCTGGGACCTGTCCCATAGACAGCGATTTCTCAGGTAGATTTTTGAATGGACCAATCAGAGAACGGAAGGCGGAGTTTTGTTAGTTTAGCCTGGCGAGGTCCAGACTAACTATTCAGATAAATAGCTCAGAAACCACTCGGTGGATATTTCTTCTGCTACCAGTGTGTAATTATATAGCTCTAATTTACTGACTGTTGGCCTAAATGAAACATTTGAGATAAAATTCGATTTTTTATCATTTATTTTCGTAGCGCACCCGAGGCTGTTTGGAAAATGTCAAACCGAAACTATTTAAATCCAGCAGATTTGACCATTTCGTGAATTGATTTAGGAACTGTTAAGCTCAGGAACACTTCTGATATAACGTCAGCTAAGAAATATATTTTTTCTCAGCAAAGAAATAATAGTTTTTTACCTTGTTTTGATGAAAATTCCTTCGTGGCGGCAGCCATTTTGAATGACGACGTCAGTCGACGTCGTTCAAAACTCCGCCTTCTGTTCTCTGATTGCTCAGGAACACTTCTGATATAACGTCAGCTAAGAAATATATTTTTTCTCAGCAAAGAAATAATAGTTTTTTACCTTGTTTTGATGAAAATTCCTTCGTGGCGGCAGCCATTTTGAATGACGACGTCAGTCGACGTCGTTCAAAACTCCGCCTTCTGTTCTCTGATTGGTCCGGTCAAAAATCTACCGGAGATATCTTTGTGGATGGGAGAAGTCCCAGACCCAGCAGTGAAGGGAAATGAGAATTGAGCGGAGCTGCGTAGGAATGGCGAGGGCCAGGCTAGTTGAAAACCAAACAGCATTTAATCATTCTTGTTAAGATCCAGCACAGTACCTACAGACGCAACAGATAATAAATGGTGTTGGACAATCAATCGTATTCATCTCAGCCCAAGAAAAATCTGACAAACAGATACACTGTGAAGTATAACTTTCATTAGATTGAGCCATGTACAGTATTTACTTTAATACTTCAGCTAAGTAATATTACACTTGTTCGTGGGCTGTTGAAAAGGGCCTACTGGACAACAGAGTACAGTACTACCGTATATACAAGTCACACCACAGCGGTCAATAGCTGACCCACAAGTTAAATATTAACCACAGCTGTCAGGAGCCAATTAGCTTAAATGTCAACTAAAACTGTCAATTAAATTAGTTTAGACAAAACTAGAAACTATTTATACTTTGTTAAAACTGGTACAGGATAACCTAATGTCCCAACTATTTGAATATAAAAGTGAAACTAAAGTAATTTGCATACTTTTCCTACTTCAAGCCATTTTCCAGACAAGCACCGCTCTAGTCTAGCTGCAGCTGAACTAAACAGCACATCTGTTAGCTAGCTTGACGTGTTAGCTTGCCAAACACACGGTTAACAAAAAGTATCATTAGCGAATAAAACATACTAAACATTCATAAACAAGACATACTCTATGTGTTCCAAAAGGATACCTCGGCTTGAGACAGAAGAAGACATGAGAGTTGCTGGGCGAGCCTCGGACACCGTACGATGCTTCACGTCTCAACGCCCCGGGGCTGCTTCTCCTGGGGACAACGTCACGGACTGAGCGCTGTTTCCGGTCGAGAAACTACTCATGACAGTCTCCAACTGCTTATTTCTTGGTTTTATTCCTTATTTTAGTCTTACGATTCCGGTTCAGTTAAGACATCTGAGACACTGACTACAACTGGGCAGCTGCCACCACTGTACTGTACCTGTTATGGTTCCGACGAACGTACGTGATCATTTGCCTGCGTTTACACTGTTGCATTATGGGAAATGTCGTTCAGCTTAATATAATAAAGACTAAAAGGGAAGTAGTAGCTTAAGCTAAAATACAAACAAACAAACAAACAAACATTATTTAAAAGTTAAATTAGCAGAACATCTGGAAAAATCTCAAATCAAAAGAACAGTGGCAATTCATAGCTAAATCCTGTTTAAGCAAAACAAAATTTCCAGTAGCTAAAGATAAACATAAGCCAACATTAGCTAAACTCTAAGACCTGCAGAACAGTAACAAAATATTTATATCAACAAAGCATTAGCAACACATTAGCTAAAACATAAAATAAAAAAATAAAAAAACAGCAGTCAAAATGTAAAATTAGCAAATGAAGTCGAAGACGCAAATTCAACAATGACAGGACTCACGGCTGCATCAAATCACTCATCAACTGTCCACCTGGATATGAGGAGCCCCTTTCCTCAGCTCTTCCTGTTTGCCCGTTGCCAGTCTAGTCGCCTCCCTCCACCTCCCCGTCTCCTCCCGGGGTTTCTGGTTCCTCGGTTCTCCCCTGTTCTTCGTCCCGCCTCCGCCGCCTGGGGTTGTCCTGCTCGCCTTCGTCTTGGTCCTGCTGCTGTGTGCATTCCTGCTTCCTGTTCCCTGCGACCCAGCCGGTCATGGCAGATGGCCGCTTGTCCTGAGCCTGGTTCTGCTGGAGGTTTCTTCCTCTCGAGGGAGTTTTTCCTTCCCACTGTCGCTTCGTGCTTGCTCAGGATGGAGGTTCTGCGCTGGTGTTCGTCTCAGGGTTGTCCGGAGCCGTCGGCCGCTGGCTGGCCGTCATTCACGTACCGGTGGGATGGATTGGACGTCTGCGATCCCTTCTCCACCACCGGGTTCGGGTCCCGGGGGGTAGATATCCATAATCTATCTCCCTATGCCGGACATTCAAGCTCTCAGCAGTCCGGCATGCATGCCCTCCGCTGGGGCCCGAGCGCCAAAGAAACTTTAATCAATAAAACATTTTAATTGTAATAATAATAATAATAATGAATTCCATTTATAAATTCTCTCTCTCGTTTTGTGAGTCTCTTCAGGTTGAAATAAGTGTCCCCTCAGTGAGGACTGAACTTGGCAAAAGGGCCTTCTCCTACTCTGCTCCTGTTTCCTGGAATATCCTGCAAAAAGATCTGAAGATCTCAATCTTGACCTCTCTAAGTGGTTTCAAACATCTGTTAAGTTCCTGGCAAAAACCAACAGACATATTCCTGTTTTTAGTTTTCTACACTGCATTATGAGCCAACAGTTATTTTATTTTGTTTTTGCTACTTTTTTCCTTTTGACTGTCCCTTTGGTTGCCATTTTATTTTAATTTGTAAAAAAAAAAATATATATATAGTAGCGGACACAAATGTATATATTTCACGTCAGAATGTGCTCTTATTGTGAAAGGGACAGAATATAAAGAGAGCAGTTTTTTTTTTCATTCAACCTTTATTTAGTCAGGTAAATCTTTTGAACCTCATGGGCTCATTTACGAAAGCGACCTGCTAAAACTAAAGAACAATGAACAGCAGTGATAGAATTTTATTAAACAATAAACAATAAACAAACAAACAATAAACAATAGAAAACAAAAGAGAGAAAAAAAATACATATACACATACATATATATACATATATATATATATATTTTTTTCCTTTTTTTCCCCTCCTTCCTTTCCCTTTTAACAAAGTATCAAAAAACTAGCAAAACATTATAAGGTAGACGTATAAAATCAAAGACAGGAACAAATCTGCATTGGTTTTTGCCAGGATTCCAACAGATTCTGAAAACCATTTAGAGAAGTCAAGGTCGAGAGCTTCAGATCTTTTTGTAAGATATTCCATGAAGCAGGAGCAGAGTAGGAGAAGACCCTTTTTCCAAGTTCAGTCCTCACTGACGGAACACTGCAGGTAATCATGTCCTGAGAGCGCACGCTGTAGCTGCACTCAACGGTTGTATTTGAGTTGTTCTCCTGAGCTCGATGTGGGAAGACGTTGAGAATAAATGGAGACTTTCCGTCTCTTTCTGCCGACTCCCACATTTGGTGACCCCCGGACATCTGAACATGTTTTCAAATGAGAACTCACCAGATGCTGACACTGCTTCTTCATCTGCCGTGCTTTCGTACCAAGTTTTTTGCTGGGCAGACGTTGCTCCAACCGCCGTTTGCTCGTCTCCTGCCGTTGCTTCATCCGCTGTGTTTGCGGCCATTATCAAGCTTCCAGAGTTCTGGCAACACGATCTGGAGCCATGGTTCCAGCATGTGGAAGCTCAGTTTCATCTCTCGAGTTGCTCCCGGTAGGACAGGCAGCGCCTTGCATGGCAGGCTACCGCTACCGGTGTATTAATGTGTGTATGAATGGGTGGATGGCTGGTACTGTGAAGCACTTTGGGGCCCCTCATAGGGGGCTGGAAAGCGCTATATAATGCCCCTTTTCCACTTGGTGGCGCAGGTCGGTTGTGATGTCATATTTGCGTGCCAAACGCGCGTTGGACACCATTTCCACCTCACATATGCGCCGCGCCGCACCAAGATTCCGGACTGATTTCAGAGCAGGGTTGAGGCCGGCTGGAAGCGCGCCGTGGGGAGGAGGCTGGACTGAGTTTGAGGAAGTGGCTGTGGCGAGGAAGCAAACACAGAAGGACTTTACAAGATTAACACGGTAAAACAATTATTTGTATTTAAAATTATAGCAAAGATGTGTCTTAAGCTGAACTATTCCATAATAAATTCACGTAGTGGTCAAAACGGCAGGATTTTAAAAAGTAGTTTCGCCATGTGCACGTGCGGTCGATCGGCGTTCTTTCTTTTAAATGTAGCTAAATAAAAGCTTAAAAAATATATTTCATAGCTGGCTTTATACCACGAGGGTTCCTCAGGTGAACAATTCCTTAATAATGTCACGTTGTGGTCAAATCTGCTGGATTTAAATTGATTTGTTTTGACTACTTCCAAACCTGTCACATGTGCTACGAAAATAAATTGTAAAAAAATCTAATTTTAATTCAAATAACTCCAACAGCTTACAGTGTGTACATGAACATCTTGTGATTACACTGTGTTAGTTTGAAAAATATCTGCTTTGTGGTTTCTGAGATATAAGATATGTGTTATATGAGGGAGGAGACTGAGGAGTCTCCAGGCTCGAACCAGCAGACTGAGAGACAGCTCTGTTCATCAGGCAGTCAGAATGCTAAACACTCTGCCTGCTCTGCCTCCCCTCCCATTTGAACTGCCTTAACACAAAAAACTTTCTCACACATTACCACACAACACAAAGTTTTTAACACTGGACTCTGTGTCATCAAACGGGTTATTCACTAAACTCTCGGTCATGTGCTCATTCAGTTTGCACTACTTCTCATATTTGCACTAATGTTTGTATTACATTACTGCCTATAGTCATACTACTGTTTACATTCACTGTTTACATTTATTAATACGGTTTACATTTATTACTACTGTTTTACATTTATTACTACTGTTTACATTTACACTACTTTTATATCTACACTACTGCTGATACATATACAGTATTCTCTGACTAGCCTTATCTAAGGATGCCAAATGTGCCTTATGTGCCTTACTGCATATGCCACTTTGCCTCTATACCAACATCAACTACCTCATACATATACTGTGTACATTAACTCATATGCTGCTGTGCCACTCTTTGCAAATGTCAATGCTAGAACCTTCAGTTTATTTTATAGATATACTTTTTATACTACTATGAAAAAACTCAGGACAGTATTACACTTTTATTATTTCATTTTATGCTTATGTTCATTGGGTGTTTGGTGTTTTAGGGGTGTTTGGTGTTTCAGTGTTGGTGTAAATTTTCATACTTTTATACTACTATGAAAAAACTCAGGACAGTGTTACACTTTTACTATTTTATGCTTATGTTTATTAAATGTTTTAGTGTTTAGTGTTTAGATGGTTACTGTTGCACCGAGGGACTGAGAGAAACACAATTTCAATCCTGTGTATGTCCTGTACATATTGCAGTTCTGACAATAAAGTTGACTTTGACTTGACTTTAAATACTAGTAGAAAAAATAGAAGCTAGGTCGACACACTTATGTCTATAAAAAAATCGAAATTTAATTCAAATAACTTCAACAGCTTACAGTGTGTACATGAACATCTTGTGATTGCACTGTGTTAGTTTGAAAAATATCTGCTTTGTGGTTTCTGAGATATAAGATATGTGTTAAATACTAGTAGAAAAAATATAAGCTAGGTCGACACACTTATGTCTATAAAAAAATCGAAATTTAATTCAAATAACTTCAACAGCTTACAGTGTGTACATGAACATCTTGTGATTACACTGTGTTAGTTTGAAAAATATCTGCTTTGTGGTTTCTGAGATATTTGATATATATATATATATATCTTATATATATCTTATAAAATATATCTACATAT
>JBBPBX010041970.1:15620-28609 GCA_038048925.1 Garcialebias charrua | reverse complement strand
ATATATATATATATATATATATTTATATTTATATTTATATATGTATATATAACTCACCATCATATATATACTGTATGCTGTTTCCATGACAGTTTATCATCAATAGTTACACCCAGAAACTTTACCTCATTCACTCTACTTATCTTAACACCATCAATTTTGAAAGAAAAGTCCAAAGTTATCTTTTTTTTACTAAATATCATAAAATTTGTTTTATCAACATTCAATGATAACTTATTTAATTCAAACCAATCCTGTATTTTAACAATCTCCTTGTTTACCAACTCAAACATCTGTTCCATGTCTTTATTGGCGCCAAGATGGTTTAGAGGCAGGGCAGCTGGCTCAGGACCGGAAGGTCCGTGGCTCGATCCCCAGTCACTGCATACCTCGTTGTGTCCCTGGGCAAGACACTTAACCCCAAGTTGCTCCCGGTAGGACTGGCAGCGCCTTGCATGGCAGACTACCGCTACCGGTGTATGAATGTGTGCATGAATGGGTGGATGGCTGGTACTGTGAAGCGCTTTGGGGCCCCTCATAGGGGGCTGGAAAGCGCTATATAAGTAAGCTCCATTTTCCATTTACCCAAACAGAAAAAAGTTGTATCATCAGCAAATAGAACACATTTGAGGATGTCAGATACATCAATTAAATCATTTACATATAAAATAAACAATTTAGATCCAAGTACTGAGCCTTGTGGTACTTTTAACCTTAAACAGACCACCTCTACTGCCTCATCAACAGGAATGCACGTAAAGAGTGATGTGACATCAAAAGAGACCATTGTTTCATCAGTCTCCATGATGACATCCCTCACTTCATCCACAAAGTCCATGGTATTCTGTACAGTATGTGGTGTTCTGAGCTGCCAACTAAAAGGATGAGTACAGATGCCAGATATTTGGAAACATTGGCCCTCATGCACGAACATGGTCATATTTTTATCCTAAATTTCTCCTACTTTTGTTCGTACGAAGCGTTCGTACGAACATGCCACGTCAGATCCAACAAACACTTCTATCCTTAGGAAAAGTGTGTAAATGGCTGCGTAAATTTAATGAATCCCACCTGTTCTATCAACCTGCGCGTGCTCGCGGAGAGGTTATTTACATAATTCCCACCCCTCAAAACACCATATAAGGCTACGTTTCCTGCCTTTTGACAGCAGGAAGTGTCCATTCATTCAAAATCAAGAAGTAAAAAGAACTTCACGCGTTCGGAGATTGAAGTTCTGCTCTCTGTCGCGCTGTGGCGCACCGCTACCCCCCCCCCCCCGCAAGTGTCGGATGGTCAAATATTTTTAATTTTAGTGTAAACAACTGTGTATAGTTTCACTTATTCAGAAGAGCTGTGGCGCACCGCTACCCCCCACCCCCCGCAAGTGTCGGATGTGTTTTTGAACAGAAGCATTTTAAAATGTCTCGAAACTACAGTTAACTTCATATTAATATAATGCATGTTGTGTCTCCCGTGGGTCGTACAGTATCAGAAATCAAGAATAAATGGTTTGATCTGGAAATGGCTTCAAACAAACGTCTCGCCGCAGCACGGACAGGAGGTGGTCAAGGAATAGTCTGCGTTACCGATGGATGGACAATAAATGCCATGCTGCGCAAGATGCGTGCCAACATGTTTTGCAGCACAAATGAGTCATGCGCGCTCCTCCTGGTCATCGCGCAACCACATTCTGCAGGTTATATTTCGAATCAGATATAATAATCTATTGCTCCGATGGTGTTTGGCACAGCAGTCCAGCAATAGCATGAAAATCAGTCTTAATTCGTACTTGTTCTGCGGCGGTGTATGGGAATTTTATGTACCTGGGTGTTAATATGAGGAGGGCTTTGATGACCAAGGGGAGCGCACGACTCACTGAAGCCTGCGCGACACACCAGACAAATTAAACTTAAAATTATAATTCTAATTCAAACAGAATAACCTATTGTCAAGAATAATTATGGTGCGTGATTTTTTTAAACCCAAAATATTTTCTAAATAACGAAATATGAAGTTATTAGTGGAGAAATTCCGTCTGGATGACAGCAGACTGACGCTCCTAAAATATACGACAGGTCCGGACCACTCGTAAATTTTGTTCGTATCTGAAAAAAATCGTAGGATACGAAAACATTGTTGAATGCCACAAATGATCCTAAATCACTCGTACGCACAGTTTAAGAACAAATCTGTGCGTACGAACGGTTCGTGCATGAGGGCCATTGTAAGTGACCGAGTTAATCATGCTAACAATTGGTCTTAAAGGTACACCTTGTTTGTGGATTTTGGGTAAACCAGAGGACTAGACTTAGCTTTTTTAGACAAACTCAAAACCTGTTCAGATTTTTTGTTTTTTTTATCAACATTTTGATACCATGCTTGATTTGTCTTGTTGTTTATGATAACTCTTGAAAAGTCGGTCAGAATCCTCGTTTTTTTTTCATTTACTAACAAGGATTTTTGATATCTTTAGAAAGAGGAAACAAAAAAAAAACTCCAGCTGAACCAGAACCAGGATGGGTGGCCATCTGCCCCTGTCAGTTGGAGTTTGAAAAGACAGAGAAGGAAAGAAGACAAGTGACAGGGTACACAGGTTGTCAGTCCATCACAGGGTCAACACAAATGCACAAAAGACAAACAATAATACATGCTCACATCGATATGGATAAACTGTAGGAGGAAGCTGATGTAGCTGGAAAAATCCCTGCATGATGTGCAGAACACACACACTAACTTTCTGAAAGGTCTGGGCCAAGATTCAAACAATTAACAGTCCCTGGTGGCACTGCTAATTACTACATCATACTGGCAGGATTTGTACAGAGAATGTTATCTTTGTTCAAGGGATAAAAAAGGACTTTTGTTAAAATTTCACTCAATGCATTTGCTGTGTTCCTGTTCCATGTGCCCATGTGAGCTATAAACATGGATTTAAAAAATAGTATACTTCCTCTTGTCATTTTACCTTACAGTGGGATTTATTTTGTCCATAAATTGCCTCTGCAATGTTAATTTCCCTTTGGGGCAAAACAAAGTAGGCCACTATATACCTACCCCAATTTTACAGCACAAGATGTAAAAAATTAAATTAAATTAAAAAAATAGCTGTACTATTTTTATTAATACATTAAATGCTTCTACTCCTATTGGGTTCACAAATGTGATCTGTGCCACAGACAGCACCACCATCACCATGGCAGGATATCTGGATGAGAACAAAGGTGATTTGTTGAGCAGCATTATCAGCTCTTAGGTAGAGGTCAGTACTCAGTTACAGCCATGTTTGCTGTGTAAACGCTGAAGGTTTGCTAAACAAATGTAGTAGCAGATATGGAAATATTTACTGTACTGCACTAGGATCTCATTTAGATTATCTCTCTGTCTCAACTATGGAGTCATGCCATATAAATATTTGTTTTAATATTTTTTTTATTTTATGACTTCTGTCAAAGCTTTGTGGATAATGTAACTAGTGAACAGTCAGAATGTGAGCCAGGCATTACAACCATACACTTTACATTACTTTCTTGAGTCATGTCTTGTTCATAATGTCAACATTTATTTTTGTCTTTAAGCCTTTTCAAGTGAACATTTCTTGGAAATGGAGAGGGATGCAGCGTTAGATTCTCCTCATGCTGACCTATGTTCAGCAGAATAGCTACATCTTTTATTTGTTCCTGAGCAAAAGCCAGAGTCAGAATAAAAATGACATATGGTGTCCCAAAGCCCACTTCAGGAGCCTAGGTGGCATTAGAGTGCCACAAACTAGCATCCTGCCTGTTTAGTTCTGCATGCCATTGCATCTATTTGTAATGAGAAAGGCATCACCAGAAGGTATGAATTATTTTACATCAGGCAGAATTACCAGGGATGCCTAATTTGGAGCCCACTGTGAAACTGTGAAGTGCTACTGAGTCTGTAATTATGTTTAAATCAATGAAAATTGCTTCTTTCTTTTTTTTTTTAACATTTTCACCCTTTTTTTTGGAAGCTTCCAAGATATCATTATTGTTCCAGTTCAGGTTCTAGATGTGTGTGTTTGTGTCCGTAAATACAGCTTTGACAATCTGTTAATCGCATGTTGCACTTTTTATGTCCTGAAGGTGAAGACGAGCAATGATGTTTTTACCCATATCATTGTTTGTGTGTCTATCTATTACCAAAGATTTACCTGACTAAATAAAGGTTGAATGAAAAAATATAGAATGTTCCATTGGATGGACTGTGGGCAGCACGGTGGCACAACTGGTAGAGCTGATGCCTCTCAGTGAGCAGGTTACCCTGGGCCTTTCTGGGTGGAGTTTACATGTTCTCTCTGTGCATGTGTTGGTTTTCTCCAGGTACTCTGGTTTCCTCCCACAGATCAAAAACATGCATGTTAGGCTGAATGGTAACTAAACTGCTCCTAGGTGTGAGTGAGAGAGTGAATGGTTGTTTGTCTCTATTAGTGGTTAAACGAGTACATAATCTTTAAACTCGACATTAACATCATAAAGTTCGAGTAGAACTTGAGTGGTTGATGATGTCATAGGATCTCAAGATGCAAAAATACACTGGAAAAAATGCCCCTCTAAAAATAAGAAAAAAAAAATGTAAAATAAGATTTTTTTGCTTGAAATAAGCAAAAAAATCTGCCAATGGAACAAGTGAAAATTCACTTGACAAGATTCTTAAAATAAGACATTTTGTTCAAGTCAAACAAGATATGCGGAATCTTGAAACTAGCTACAAAAATCTAGTTTTGAGCAATATTTTACTACAATTGTGAGCTTTTCTTGTCTTATAATAAGATTCTGATGCTCAAAAGTAGTACACTGGAGAAAAGTCTACTCTGAAAACAAGTTTAAAACAACTTAAAATTAGTTTTTTTTTGGATTGAAATAAGCAAAAAGATCTGGTAACAAGTGAAAACAAGATATGCGGAATCTTGAAACTAGCTACAAAAATCTAGTTTTGAGCAATATTTTACTACAATTGTGAGCTTTTCTTGTCTTATAATAAGATTCTGATGCTCAAAAGTAGTACACTGGAGAAAAGTCTACTCTGAAAACAAGTTTAAAACAACTTAAAATTAGATTTTTTTTGACTGAAATAAGCAAAAAGATCTTCCAACAAGTGAAAATTGTCTTGACACGATTTCTAAAAATAAGACATTTTATCTTTTTACAAGATAAACAATCTTAAACCTAGCTGCAAAAAATCTCATTCTTAGCAATATTTTACTACAATTGAGCGTGTGATGCTTAAAATTAGTATACATCCCTAAAACTTTTACTCATTTTTAGTTCTACAGATGTTTCAGATGTTTCTCCAACCCGTTATCAAATTTAACCAACAAACGTAATAACATACATGTCTTGTCAAAACATTCAAAAATTTTCTGTAATGTCAAAAAATGAAAGGTATTCTTTAACTTCAACACATTTATTTTATCACAATGGTTTCAGGAGCAATGCAACAACTACTACTCCCAATTACAACTGTAGTTAACACTTGATTATATTTTTAAAAAATAATATAAAACACCCTCAACAAAATAAAAACTATTTTTGCTATGAAAAATGGAGAGTATACTACTGGGCACCATGAAAAATGAGGGAGCCACTACAACTTCAAATGTTTAAACATAAAATGTCTTTGGGAAATGTGATGGGCACATCTCCTACCGTGAGCAGGCAGTTGGACGAACACACAATCAGAATTGGACAGGAGAGGGAGAGTTTTCCTGGGGGCTTTGAGGTCCTGTTTTTCCTGAAACACAAAGACATATTTCTGTTGGCATGATGAATCATATTTTAAGATTGTGGAATATAAGCCAGATAAATAAATAAAATAAAGAGAGAACCTGTAATACTATCATGTTAAATATGACGCGGTTGAAAATTTGGGTGCACTAACTGTGCTGGTGAACCAAAAAAAAGTTTAGAAACACCAGTACAATCAGTGCAAGAAGTTAGTGTAGAACCATGGAAAAAAATGTATCAATTAAAAAAATGATTTTGAGTAAGATATTTCCAGCAACCTGCAAAGATTTTGTTTCTTTCCACCTTGAAAACTTTAATATCCAAATACTATGTTAGGTTTATTCTTTAAAAAATAATAACACCAATTTCTCATTAACATTCAAATAATAATGTATTATTGTAATTAAAAAGATAAATTAATCTACATTTCTGGAACCAAAAAAGGCGTTCAATACAAGATCAACTGGACTTTATTTGTAACAGAAGACGTTTCGCTCATCATCAACGAAATCATTTCGCTCATCAGCGAAACGTCTTCTGTTACAAATAAAGTCCAGTTGATCTTGTATTGAACGCCTTTTTTGATTTATCATGTCCTGGACGACTGAGAATCTTCACCAGCATACATTTCTGGAAATGTTTGAATTATCAGAATAATCCAGGTGTCAAAATGAAGCTTAAAAAACATGAATCTGAAAATGTGCTTATACAGTATAACCAAATTTGACTTAATCCTCTGTTTGATTAGATGGGTTACATACGGTCATGCTAATCACATGAAGTTGCAAAAGTAGTACCGGTACAAAGATGCACACCACCAAAATAAAGTAGGACAAACTCACTCTTAGAACTGGAGAGGAGAGGGAGAGCTTCCTGGGGGCTTTGGGGGCTTGTTTTTCCTGAAACACATAGACATCTTTCTGTTGGCATGATGAATCATAATGTTAATATTCAGATTGTGGAAGATAAACAAAACAAAAACAAGACAAAATAAATACAAAACTAAATTCACCAAACTCCTTGTCAGTAGTGCCTGAGTCGGTGTGCTGGTAGTCTCATCTGTAGACTGGTCCAGAATGATTGTTGAGTCGCTCGAAATGGCCTCATCTGTGCTCATCAAGACGGCGTCTCTTTGAAGAGCTGCAAAGATGAGCCAATTAATCAATTCCAACAAATGCTGGCCAACATCATATGTTATTAAGTCTACTAAAGCTATGACATATTTATTATTGAGGAAATGAATCGTTAGTTGCAGCTTTACCACTTTGATTGTCTCCCACTCAAGAGATGTTTTTTAGGGGACCTCACATTCTGCAATCTTTGGTTTAGTTGCGCAAACACAGTGACCTTAAGAACACATTACCGGTAATTACATTTTTTTAAATCCTCAATAAAAATGTGCAAAATAAAAAAACTTTGGTCATTAACTGGATGCATTTCACTTACCCATGAATTCGACCTTGGTCCTGTAGCATGGGGTAATACAGCTATCCTTTTAGCCATTGCTGTGATTTCAGGTTTTGGTGGGTATCTGTGATACAATAAAGAAACCTTAACAATAATACCATTAAACTAGGCATTGAGCACACATTGCACAAAGTACTAGCTTTTTCTTAATTGCACTGGCTACAACAAAGCATTTTTTTAACATTAATATTGTTTTAAACCAGTAAAATTGTTTGCAGGTAGTTTATAAATTTTGAAAATTTAGAAGTTTCTTAGATATCTGAAATTTCATAGTTCAAATTTAGATTCACATCTGCAGCTAACAACTGAACATATTTTTTGTTGCTGTCTCAAAGTAGCTGTACATGAATGGATGGGAGACATGCATTTAGAGACAAGCCAGCAATAACAATTATATGCATTATTGATTTTAAAATTGTATTGTTATTCAGTTTTAATACTATTAACTGAGATATGTATTAATGTTCACAGCAACAGCAAATCATAAAAGAGTAGGGTTCTCTCCATTGTATTATTGCAATACTGTTAATAATTTATTGCCAAGTGTAGCAGAATTCAGTTTTTTTCCTTTGCGCCGGTGGAGAATGTGCAGTTAGCATTTAGCAACATGTCCAGTTTCATTTAGCAACATAGCACTGTCCTACAGCGGCTACCGCCTGCGCTCGCACACACACACGTCACTAAAGACGTAAAAACTTTTATTTAATATTGGTATGATCATTACAACAACTTGTGTCCATGTCTCAGTCTACATTATAAACTTTGTATAAATACGTTACCTCTTAACGTCGACACAACCGCATCATAGCTCATCCACGCTGTTAGCTGTTCGGCGCCGCTTCTTTTTATTTCACGTCAGCTGCAACGTTGAGCAATGTTGAGCTATAAAAACACGATTAAACATCGATAAGAATGTGTAATACGCATTACAACGACAGAAACTCTGTACAAATAACTTTATCGTACTTGAGAAAAGGTAAGAGAGCTTACCTAAAAAGCCACCGTTGCGACTCGCAAGTTTTACTATGTCCAAGACTGCGCATGCGTACTGCGCCGCACGCGCTGAGAGTTCTTCTTCTTCTGTTAGGTTTACGGCAGCTTACATCCTTTCGGTGTATTACCGCCAGTGTTGGGGTAGTTACCCAAAATAAGTAATTAGTTACACATTACTAGTTACTTTTAAAAAAAGTAACATATTACACTACTTAGTTACTCAGTTCTGAAAGTAACTTAGTTACATTACTTTTGGATTACTCTAATACTGTACCTGAGATTTAACCTGTATTAATTTTTATCTTTCAATAATGATATTAGAGATCTTTTTGACACTCATTTTTGATGAAAAAGTAAAACAGCAGTGCTACATAACAAGCACAATGCATATGTAAATGTGCCATTCAAAAGGTATGACAATATCAAAATGTAAAACTTCTGTTTAAAAAAATAAAACAGAACAGACAGGTTTACAAGAAATCTAAAATAACTACCTATCAGCCTCTTTCAAACCAGTTATGTTATCACAATCTGACAGGCTTACCTTTGTGCTTGACGGATTTTTCATGCTGACGGACATCGTTCCTTCCCCCATGAGAGAGAGACACTAAAGTCGCGGTTACAAATCTTAAAAAACGCGTAATAAACTTTAGGAAAGTAAATTCGCTGTCCCATTTTTCAACATATTTACACGAAGTCTTAACTTTTTTGGCAGGGACGCGTCCTCTCTCGTTACATTCATCTCTGTGTTTTTCCGGGTTTGTTCTCGACCGCGCCAGCCCCAACATCGCGAGAACTGCCACCGAGGCTTACTGCAGGTGGCAGTTCTCGCGAGGCTAGTGACAGAGGCCGTATGTCTATGTACCTTTATATGTCTATGTACGTTGACGTATGACGTTCCGACGTCATCGCGTACGTCTTTGTTTTCCCCACGTGACAGTCTGCTCCATAGATATCTATATATAATGTCTATGGTCCGCTCCGTCGTCCTCGTCGTACCACAACTATTCTCCGAAAGGTAAATAAAATAAATAAATAAAACTATTCTCCGAAAGGTCCTGATTGTAACGCAAGTAACGAATGTAAGGTTTTGTTAGTAACTGTAATATATTACAGGCATTTTCAAAGTAGTGCGTTACACTACTACGTTACTGCAAAATGTAATGTGATTACTGTAACGCGTTACTAAGTAACGCGTTACACCCAACACTGATTACCGCCATCTAATGGTACCATCCCTAAACTACTTCAATTCTTCTGTTGCTTGTTCTACTAAAAAGAAACTGTCCAGATGAACTATTTCAAGTGAGAAAGTTTTTGTTGTAAATTTAATACTACTATTAGCCAAATTTTACATCCACAGCTGTAAATTCTCCTTGCTAAAACCTAGATTTATAGTGTTTTCTAATAATATTTCTTCTTACTTATCTACTTTAAAGTATTGTACTAATGCAAAAGCTTTAAAAACTAAAACAATCTGTAACGAATTTCTGTTGTAAGCTGCCCAAGACACATTTTTGTTTTTGTTTATGTGCCTTTATTCTCTGTTGTGCTATGCATGCCTTAAGTCTCGAGCCATGTTTGACATTGTAAGTTTTTTTTGTACTTGTTTTTTTCTATAAATAAAAAAAAAAAAAAAAAAGATGACCTGATTGAGAATTATTGGATTTGATACCTGGATTATTGAGCATGAACTTTTTTGTCTTGTTCTTTTTTGTTCACATTCTTAAAATTGTAACTGTATCTGTATTGAAATAATAATAAAATAAAAAATAAAATGAAAAGCCTGTTGATGTCAAGTAAAACAAAGTATTTACATCCACCTTAACTAGATCCCCATTCCAAAACGCTCTTCAAACTGACTTCTTTTTTCATTTGGTCAAGTAGAGTTTTCCTTTCATCTGAATATTTAAAACATTCCAAAATGACGTGCTGCACTGACTCTGTATCCTGGCAAAAGTCACAACGTCCACTATTGTGTTTCCCTATAATAAACAAAGTACTGTTCAGATTCATATGACCTATTCTTAATCTTGTTAACATTGATTCCTCCCTCAGAGAGCCCATACCCAGAAATCCCTTTTTTACTATTTTTTCCCCTTGTCTCAAACGTAGAAAAATATGTTTATGGTAAATGAAGCTTATTTATATAGCGTTTTCCAGCCCCCTATGAGGGGCCCCAAAGCGCTTTACAATACCAACCATCCACCCATTCATACACCCATTCATACACCGGTAGCGGCAGACCAATGCAAGGCACCATCCAGTCCTACCGGGAGCAACTCGGGGTTTAGTGTCTTGCCCGGGGACGCAACAACACATGGTGTGGGGAACCGGTATTCGAACCTCCAACCTTCTGATCGGGGGACGACTGTCATTACCACTACGCCACGGCCGTCCCACGGCCGTTTAATCTGTCCTAACACCATATTTATTTTATTAAAATCAATTATATGTTAAATTATATGTTAAAATAAATATGTGAAATGAACCTGCATTATTTGTCTCTTTAATATAAACTGCACAGTAGGTATGTTTATGTAGTATTCAGCCTTGGAAAAAAATACAATGTAGAAAATGTTAATGAACTATTGGTTTAAAGAAATTGTAATAGGACAATGGAGTCTGTTCAAAGTTAAACAGAACCTGTATAAAAAAAATGATTAATACTTTGAGTGGGCATCCTGATCAAAGAAGCAGATTTGTCTTAATTCAAGTTAGTTTGTTATCTTGAAACAAGATTTTTCACGTTTTACAAACCTCACGACAACTGCAAATGTTAATGAAATGTCAAAAAAGCTTGTTTCAAATAAGAAATGACTCAAAACAAGATATTTTCAAGACTTTTTGCCTTATCAAGATTTTCAAGATGCATTGTCTCAAAACAAGTTGTAATGTCTTACTTAGAAATATGTTTTTGACTTATATTAAGTGTGATAAGAGGTTTTGACTTGAAATTAGAAAATTAGACTTGGTAAGATTTTACGTTTTTGCAGTGTAAATAAATAAAACGCAAAAAAACATAATTTATTATTTACAAAAAAAGGGTCAACAAAACGTTGGGAGCATATACTTTGTGTTATGCTCCTACCATTTATCATATTGCAGAAAAGTCACAGGAAAACTAAAACACTAGTTATTATTATTAAGCTGCAAAAGTGAAACAAACGTGTGGCACGTCAAAAACTAAACTAAAAACAGTGGGGCGGTCGACCACCCCGCACCACCACCGCATTAGGTTTACCTTTAGAGATTATTATGTTTATAGTGTTTTTTTAATAGGTTTAGAGATTAATATTTTTTGCTTTTTGTTTGGGAAACAAGGTCAGAGGAAGTTGGTTCTGGTTCGGTCGATTGGACCCAGTGTTACACCATATTCTGTGACCTGCAACAGTGTATGTAACCTGCCCCCTACGGTCACAATATATGGTGGTCACAGAATATGGTGTAACACTGGTTCGCAATGCGCTCCAAACAGGAAGTTGAGTAATTTTCTGTTCTGTAACTGCGATGTGATGACGTCATTACAAATACTCGACGTGAAATTTAAAAACTCGATAGATGTCCTAAGAATTGATGTGTAGATTACCTGAATAACCTGTTAAAGCCCTATTCTCTATGTGTCCCTGTGATGGACTGTAGACCTGTCCAGGGTGTCCCCTGCCTCTCACACAGTGATTGCTGGACATGGGCACCAGTGACCCCGCAGCACGAAAAAGGGAGAAAATAAGGGTAAAGATGACGGCTGGATGGATGAACTGTTGAAACTTGCAGAAAGTAATCAGTGGATGTACCTGTACATCTAATAATAATAAAAAAAATAAAAAAATAAAAAAAGTATTTAAGTCAGTCAATTTTAAAGACAAACAGCTACAATTTTGATTTGATAATAGTTATAGTCAGTCACAAATACTGCTATAACCATTGTACAAATATTGAGCTAAAACTTGATGTGGTTGTAGCTGAGGGGACACTGTGGGGCAGTGGCCAGGGCAGTGTTTTATTCTCTGAAAAACAGAAATTGGAAGGCCTGAGGAGTAGAGCTAGATTTATATTTGACACGTCGCGCATTGCGCCAGGGTGCGCGCCAAAAGTGACGTAAAATCACTGTCCCCGCCCTTGCACGTAGGCCCCGTGTGTCGTTTTGGCACGTGTCGTGCACCTCCGATTTTTTGAAACTCTGCAAGGCTAGTGTGCGTGCGGCGCACACAGCGCAACCTTTGACACCAGCATGTTATATTCCCCACCAGTACATCTCTGAGAGTGTAATGGCCGAACATACCATCTCCTTCTGCGTCTTCTTCATCTCATTAAAACCGCAAGACACAATAACTGTTGTTCTATTATGATTTGCTCCTCTAATAAAGACAACAGTTCAGCACACGAGCGGAAAGCCATTTTTTTGTTGTGTGACGTCAAACAGTTCTTCTTCTACGGTAGATTTCTTCTTCTACACCCTTTCTTGCAACATATGCACAGGTTTTAGAGGGTACTGCCACCTGCTGGTCCGTAAAAGAACAGCACTTTGCCATGCGCCGCCGTGCGTCAACTATAAACACAGCGGCAACACTGTAAACGCATGAAGCCGCACGGCTGCGCGCGCGCTCCAGCCAGCGGACCAAAGCGCGAGTATAACTCGGCCTTAAGGTTATCTTTCTCACTGCAGGACACGAGAACAGCAGCCTTCCTCCTCAGGGCATTACAGTTTCAAAACTCTAAGCCTTGATTCACTCTGGCCTTTATGGTACTTTTTCATTTATTTATTTTATATATATTTATATTTTT
>JBBPBX010041969.1:0-18889 GCA_038048925.1 Garcialebias charrua | reverse complement strand
ATAATAATAATAATAATAATAATAATAATAATAATGAATTCAATTTATAACGCACTTTTCATTAATGAAAATCTCAAAGTGCTACAAAGTGCAACAGAATTAAATGTCAATAAAACAAGTAAAACAAGTAAAATCAATAACAGTATCAACTAAGATCAAAAGTAGAATCATGAGGAGGTAGAGTATGCTCGGTTGAAAAGAAAGGTCTTCAAGCCGCTCTTAAAGTCAACCACAGACTGTGGGGCTCTCAGACAGTCAGGAAGAGAGTTCCACAGGCGGGGGGCAGCCACACTGAAAGCCCGGTCTCCCATGGTCCTTAATTTGGTTCTCGGAATGTGAAGGAGATTACTGTTCTGTGACCGCAGCGACCGGGTGGATGAGTATGGAATAAGAATATCCTTCAGATAATCTGGTGAAGCTCCATGTAAGCATTGATGTGTAATGAGAGCAGTTTTGTACTGAATTCTGTAGGCGACAGGAAGCCAATGAAGGTTATGGAGAATGGGCGTAATATGTTCAAATTTACGAACTCTCAACAAGATCCTTGCTACATTGTTTTGAATATATTGAAGTTTCTGAAGGTTTTTACCAGGGATCCCAACAAACAGGGAGTTGCAGTAGTCGAGCCTGGAGGAGACAAAAGCATGGACAAGCTTCTCAGCATCGGAAAAAGTCAAGTCCTTCACAAACATGAGGTGACAAAAATTTACAGGACCTATTTGACAAGCCCTCAATAAACAGCAAAACTGTTCAACCCACCAAACACCTTCAGGTGCGTCCGTTGTGCACTGTACAGAACACACAAAACACAGCTCAAGGCTATTTGTGAAATTTCATGTCACAAACACTGTGTTTTAACTAAATATAGCTCAGCAACGAGCCTCCATTGAATATTCAAGCACCCAAGCTCAAACAATGTCTGTTCAAAGACAGACCACCACCAACATGCATAGCAGGTGCACAGAACAAACAAGCAGCTTACTACTACCGTTTGTACAAACACATATCCCAGACAACAACCTAAACTAACCAGGCTCGTTCATTCATATCCCGGATGAGCAGCCATTTTATATGTTACGACCCGTTAGGACCAAAACATACAAAGTGGACACTGACACAGAAAAAGAATTAAAACACATTTTATTAAACTAAAACTAAAGCCACTCCAAGCTGGCAAGTTCCTCCCAGGCTTCTCACCAGGACTGGAGCGTCCTCTTCTGGATCAGCGTCCAAAGGAAGAGAAAATTAAGATTAAGTACAAACAAATGTTGGACTGGTGAATGTGGCCAAAAATAATAAAACGCCACCCAGGTTGACCCAATCCTATACAGAACCGTCGTGTCTCCCCAGGTAACAATCTACCTTACCAAAAAGTCCCTTTAAATAAACAAAACATGAGAACTGGACTATCTACACCCACATATTCAAAAGTACAAAACGAGAAAGAGAAAAAAATAACAGTCCCTCACTGTTATACCTAGCTGTCCCCCCTCTTGGACAACTGTACAGACACTACCCTCAGTGTCTCCAAAATTAACTCAAACAGGCCTCAGTGGCACAGGCCTACACCTCCTAAGTTTAGGCCAATGTTTCAACTGGCTCTTAAGGAGCCTCAACCCACACAGAACTAATTAACAGTCAGTTCAAGAGCTTCAACAGCTCACCTACTACTCCTCCAGGAGCAACCTCTCAAACAAATGGAGAAGGTGAAACTCTCCCCAATGTTTGTACACCTCACAGCACCAAGGCTGTCAATCAACACTCAGCTTTATCTTGAGTGTATCTTCAGCTGGTTCAATAAACCCTAGCTAACCAAACAAGCTTGATTCACAAGCTCTAGTAAACACTAGAGCTGTACATGAGCAACCCTTTTGCTCCACATGTACTGTTTAAGCAGCACAGTCATTTCAAGCCTTAGCTCAACACAAAGTGGTCAGAGTGGGTGGAGTACACTCTGGAACATACACATACACACATGTAGCATACAACTGCTTTGATCAAAACTTGGGTTTACCTTTACCAGGATCCCAAGTAGTTCTAACAAGCACCCTTGCTTGCGTCCACCAACCTTAGCTGGCAATCTCACAAATCCATTGCTCTAAGCAAGGCTCCACAGTGTTCAGGTCTCAGCTCAGACTATTTAAAAGGCTGAGACTCAACAGGTGTTTAGGCTGAGTTAATCAAGCTTGATTAGGCTGAGAGAGAAAAAATGCAGCTACAGGCTGCTGGTGTTTTCTTTAGCAGACTGCAGCCAACCTAAACACAATAATGATGTTTTTTTTTAAAACTCTGAACCCTCTCAGGTTCATAACAATATTGTTGATTCCTTACTGGGGTTATCGGCAAATACTTTTGGGAATTGCACTCACCACACAGGTTCCAATAACAGATTGGGAGCTTCTTCGATTTATTTTCCTTGCATTGTTCTGTATCCTATGTCGCTCTCTTTTTTTTTTTTTTTGCTGGATTCAGAGTCTACCACTTCATATCTTACTAGAAGTAGGCCCATATGTATTTCTATTTCCACCGGAGGCAGTGGTAAAGGTGTTTCAGGAAGGGGTGTTTCTGCAGTCAGTTGTCTTTTGGGTTTCTTTTCAATATTGTCGGGTTTGAGCACCTTCTTGTGTTTTACAGTGTGGACGGTTTTGACCCTGTTTAGGTTTTGATATGCTCCGGTGTGATTTCTTCTGATGAGAGGAGGGATTTGGTCACATTCCATATGAATATTGCCCCAAAATTCCCAACGAGGAAGTATGGCTTGGCAGCTGTTGTCCTTCGGTGGAGCATGATAAATCACTTCAGCCTCCCAGTATCCCTGGTGGCTTTATCCCATTAGTGGTCGACAACCCCAATCACAGTGCCATTCAGGTGGTTCTTTGTCTGGATGAATCCAGTTGCACCTCGTTGTTCTTCTGACGTTATGATTCAAGAGTATTATCCAAGTCACAATTACTTCAGGCAGAATGAGTAGATTGTTAACCCTAAAAGGGGGTCTGTCCGGCCCAGTTAGGTTCTCAGCTGCTACTGCTGACACCCTTTCAGTGGTGTCTGCCAGCTTCTTCATCCAGGCTGAATAGCTTGCTCATCTCACTCTTTTCCAGGTCATGGTTTGATTCTCGACAGTGTCATTTTGGTTCCATGGACCAAAGATATTCCTTTGTGTGGTCTCCCAGCAGGTCATGTTTGCATATTTGGATCTCCCGTGAGAGACTTTCACATGTGTCAGACTCCTTGGTCTGATATAAAATAACTTGATATAAAATAACCAACAACATTGCAAAACCTACGAGTCCCCGCAGCAGGTTTCATAGACAAGCCGCTTTATCCAAAATTGTAATTCTTGGGCATTCCTTAGGTCAGTCAGGGGTCGCTAGATTTTCATAGATGTGTGATTCCTCATCACTGTCATAATCTCTTGTGTTTAAAGTTATCATCTTGAAGAAGCTTCTTGTTTCTTTTTAGCTCTGGGCTTTCTTTGAGAGTGCCTATGAGTTGTGGTCACTTGTCCTTTGAGAGGGGTGTGGCTATCCAGGTTGCAGTCCTTTCCACACCCACTTCCAATGTGTCACCAGCCATTCTTTGGGCTCAAGCTAGGGTCCCTGCAGACTCCAGGTCTGTTGGAAATTGGGTCCCCAGCTTAGCCTTTCTTGCTGTCTTTTAAAAATTGTGGCGAGGTACTGTATTTTGGTGGGACCTACTTCTGCTAAAGTTTCTACTAAAGTTATTAATGGATGTTCCTGATACAGCACCTACACTCTATAACCTTTTATTTTCCATGGGTTTTGCCAGCGGTGATAGGGTGTGATCATACGATCTCTTATTACTCTTAAGGGTAGGTGTTGGTTTTCGATTATATATCGTTCTGATTCACTCACACTTCTATGAATTGCATTCACCATGGTTGGGCTCGTAGTCCAGATCAGCATTTCACCCACAGAGATCTCAAAATATCGACTCTGATATGGTTCACGGTAATTTGGTCCCCATCCGAGCTTGGTTCTTCTTCTTACTACCGCCAGGTGGACCACATTAAATATCCACTGGGAGGGTGGTGGACATGACCATTTGTGGGTTTTATAGTAGGGGAGGTGTGCTGGCTTCCTTTTGAGGTTCATCCAAGCTAGACTTTCTGGTATATTGGCTATTTGTATAGAAATAGTTTTTGGTGCAGTTCTCACATATGGAGAGGCTATACTCGGGTTTGTCGAGCCACATTATGTCTTTTGCTATCATTAGGGCTGGTATTTTTGGGCCGACTTTGTTATATTGAATCAAAACATTTTCTATACCGACATCGATTGATCTTGGGTCCACGATGTCTTCACCCGTCACAGCTCTTCTATGGGGTAGTTTAAGTGGCATAGTGTGAGGTAGTTGGTCTTTAGCAGGCGGGCCAAGTTGCCGATGTGGTAGCATTCGATTCTCATTGGGACTTGGTCCTCCTTTCCCTCCACACGATCTTTGTACAGTTCCATACAGAGAAGTGATGGGTGTTGCATTCCTGGTCGCAACCCTCCCCACACCCACTTCCATTGAATGACCCCCCCAACAAACTGGCTCAAGTTGTGGGCCTTGCAAACCTACTGTAGGGTTTGTCAGATGGGCCTTCACCTTGTGGTACTGTTCCTCTGCTTCCCACAGTCTCCGTCTGAACAGTTCCAGGTATTTTATTCCATACTGCTCGTAGTTTAGACCCTTTTCCACCAGCGCTGTTACTGTGGTGACAAGTGGATGCCCTCTGTACGATACTATCTTCTTGTAAGCCATTTGCACCGGGTAGTCTTCCCTGTCGTTAATGGGCGTGCAGACTCGATCACACAGCATTGGTAGTGGCAGCTTGGTGTTTTCAACCACTATTTTGTTTGGGTTAGTCTCCTGGTTGTAGATGCTTATTTTCATGGCTTGGCTCAATGTCCAAACCACCATTTCCCCTACGGAGATCTCACAGTACTGCGTTTGATGTACATCTCCGTAATTATGGCCCCACTTGATTTTAACTTGTTTTCCGAGCACTTCTAAATAGACAACGTTATAGATCCATGGTGTAGTCCATGGGAGTGGTGGCGCAGAGGTTAAGAAGGTGCGCTTGTGATCGGAAGGTCGCCCGTTCAAGCCCCGGTACCGACAAACATCAAAGATGTGGGTGGGATAAGTGAAGCGGTCACACTTGTCTCCACCCTCATATGCCCCACTCTGGGCCCTTGAGCAAGGCCCTTAACCCACACCATCTGCTCCCCTGGGAACCCTAGATATCAGCCCTCTGCTCCACACAGAGGGCTGTGGTTGCTCGATGGTCTGTGGTTGTGTCAGGAAGGGCATCCGGCATAAAAACAACTGCCAAATCTTCATGCGACTAGATCGTTTCAGCTTAAAATGAAAATCACTGACATAATCCAACAGGTTTTTATCAGTGTGATCACACAACCATTTCTCTTTTAAAAGCTTTAAAGGACCACGAACGTTGTGAGTGAACACTAGCTCAGCAGGACTAAAACCTAGAGATTCTTGGACTACTTCCCGAATTGCAAACATTTGTAAATGTATGCCTTCATCCCAATCTTTCTCAAACTCTAAACAGTATGCACGTAGCATTGTTTTCAAGGTTTGGTGAAAACGTTCAAGAGCACCTTGGCTCTCAGGGTGATAGACCGTAGAACAGGTATGCTTAATGTTCAACTGTTCTAAAACTTGTGCAAATACTTTTGACATGAAGTTACTACCTCGATCTGTTTGCACTACACGAGGTAGTCCAAACAGAGAGAAGAACTTAGTGAGCACCTTAACTACCACAGGAGAAGTTATTTTACGCACAGCAAAGACTTCAGGGAATCTAGTGGAAGTACACATTACAGTGACTAAAAACTTGTTCCCAACTTTGGTTCTAGGTAACGGACCAACACAATCGACTATGACACGTTCGAAAGGTTCAGCTACAGCCGGTATTGGATGTAGAGGTGCAGGGGGTATTACTTGATTTGGTTTACCAGCTACTTGGCAAACATGACAACGATGACAATGCTGAACAACATCTTTCTTTAGGCCAGGCCAAAAGAAATGACGCAATATGCGGTCATATGTTTTTCTGATTCCTAAATGACCAGCTAAAGGATTGTCATGAGCTAAACGTAATACCTCAGCTCGATAAGACGTGGGAAGTACAATTTTTTATTACCTGGTTCCATTCCTCATCAGGACGAGTTGTTAAAGGGGTCCATTTTCGCATTAACATACCCTGTTTCAAAAAGTATCCCGTATTTAATAGCTTAGGATCATCAGGTAGGTTATCAGAAAACAGGTTCTTTAATGTTTCATCTTTTTTCTGCAACTCAATCAGCTGTTGTCTAGACAATGACAGTTTAGTTTCATCTAGCCCTTCTACAAAAGTTTCCGTTTTTACAGGAACTTGTTCTTCTTCAGAACTCATCATGAAACTATCGCTCAAGTCAATGCCATCATCAGCTTCTTCTTTTTGTTGACGTTTATGAGCTGCTCTGGTCATAGCACATGACGTAAAAACATCAGGGAATGTGCGTGACAATTCATCTGGTTGAGTTCTCAGCACTGGGACGGGTGTTACTTCAGGAGTAACAAGCACTCGTCCTCCAGCCAAATCATTTCCCATGATCATAGCGATTCCTGAGATGGGAAAACTTGGTCGTAGTCCTACCACGACTTCTCCAAAACAAGATGCTGGAGTCCTCACAGGACTTTCTGCAATCATTGCAGAAGAAAAAAACCCAAGACGAGCTAACTCTGTGACCAGTTCATTTTCTATTGCCTCCCTCCTAGTGCGTTTATACACAGTGATTTCAAAATGTTCTGCTACACACAACAACTGCTCTTTTGTGCAGTTAGCTAAAGCCTCAACTGTAGGATCCTCTACAAAACTGTCTAAACTGAACTCCATGTTCACAAACAGTCACAAACAGTTACAAAATACAACACTATCAAAACAGCTGGACTGTAATTGAACACTGTGTGCTACGATCAATTTCAAACAGACAGTTGTAAGCGCTCAACAAATCAGCAGCTTCCCTGAGCTGATTCAACTCAACTATGAGTGAAAACACTACCACAAAACAGCCATCACCACAGCAATTTATCTCTACCACAACACTAACGCATATGTGAGCCCCATCAAATACTGCCTCTTCCAAAAGGTTTAACAAACTAGCTCCTGTCTTGTTCAAAATCCCAGACGAGCCCCCATTAACTATGTTACGACCGAAACACAGTCAAAACATATTAATGGACATTGAACACAGAAGAAGTTTTAACAAAAACTTTATTAACTAAAACTAAGAGTGACCAAGCTGGTGAGGTCCCTTCTGGCTTCTCCCACCAAGCCTGGAGCGTCTTCTCCTGGAACAGCGCCTAAAAACAAACTAAAGAAAATTAAAGTACAAAGAAAAGATGAATAGGTGAGTCTGGCCAAACTTAGGAAAAACGCCACCCAGGCAAACCCAACCCGGTAGGGCCGTAGTGTTCTCCCCCAGGCAACGATCTATCTATAATTTATAAGGCCCTCACTTAACCAAAGGAAAAATACGAAATAAATATGAAAACTAGGCTACCAAACCTCACCCATCAAAAGTACAAATAAATAGTCAAAAAGAGAAAAAAGCGTTTAACAGTCCCTCACAATGGACCACAGCAGTCCTCCTTCAGAACAGTTGAACAGACACTGGCCTCAGTGCCACTCAATTAAGCCTTTTAGGCTCAAGCACAACCACACTCCTCCTCAGTCCAAAACTAAATCACTATTAACACTTATGGTGCTTTAACCTACACCAAACTCTGCTTTAGGCAGCCAGAGTCACTTTTAGAGCTCAAAGCAGCTCAACTATACTCCCCCTGGAGCACACACACTAACTATCAGAGAGGGTGGAGATCTCCCTGTGTTAGTTTTATCACACAACTCAAAACTGTGTGTCAACACTTGGTTTAATTACCTTTAAAGGGTCTTCAACCAGGACTTGTTCCTCAAGTCCAGCTCCCACACTTGATCAGCAAGCCAGATCCTACTCCATCAAGTCTCCACACTACTCAAGTCACTGCCTGTGAAATATAAAGGCAGGAGCTGCAGGTGAACACCTGTGCTGCTCAATTAAGCTTGATTAGGACTTGGCTGAGTTTAAAAAAGGTGAGTTCTTCCTGAACCAGCAGGTTGCAACAAACTGCAGCATGGTTACAGAGAAAAAAACATACAGGAGGGTGCAGTCAGCTTAGACTGTTAGTTTTTAAACACTTTAAAACTCTGGGGTACATAACAATTACTCTCACATCAAACATATCCTTAAAATATGTCTCTAGGTTTCACGAGTGATTAACATTTGACTTTATTTGAAAAACTTTATTTTAGAATGAGTTTTGTCCTACATTATATACACTCACCAAGTATAGCATCAAGCTTTGTGTTGTCCAAAGGTGGCTATGACTCCACATCTTTATGAGCCCCCGATTGCCTCCCAGTCAAACTTCAATTGGCCAATAACTCTCTCCCGTAGATGAGCACTGCAAAATCTCCAACCAGCAAGGCTGAGCTGGTAGTCCGTAGAGACTTCACCTTTCACCTTGGGACTTCTACATCATAGTCTGGCACAAGAGGCACCTGCAAAACACATGGATCTTGTTAACCAAATAATGATTAAACATTTATTTACAGTACAGTATTTGGAAATCTATAGTATATATTCATCTTTGCAATGAATATGCCTAAGCCTATTTTCTATAGCTTTATTGCATACCATCATCATATCACTTCTTATCCATCATTTATGTGTGCAATCAAAAGATGTAGAAAGAAATTGTATTGTAATGTTTTCCCAAATGGATCAATAACATACAGTATCCATGCATTCAGTTAATTACCATGTCATCAGGGTCAGACAACACTTGAACAGAGCTGGATGGAGCAACAAGTGTCTGTACAGTTGGTGTTGTGGATGGAAGCAATGCTGAGATCCGATCGCCACATCTTTCAACTGTTTCACAACTGCTGGAAGCTCTTTCGACTGTTTCACAACAGCTGGAAGCTCTGTAAAAGAAAAAAACAAACAAGGGGCAAAAGTACAAAAATTGTGTGTCACTATAGTGTTTTGAGACTATTCAAAATTTACATTAGTCATTTGTGCAATGAAGAGCTGAGATATAAGGATGAACAGGAAGTAGGACTGATCTAAAGAATAAATATAACATTTAAAGTGTTCTCCATTTCCACATTTGGTTTTAAAAATCAGTGTCTTAATTGCTTCACTCAAACTACTTGCTAGAAATTACCTCTCAAGTCATCTAATATCACAGTCTTCCTTCAGCCTCTTGTTTTCTGCCTGAAGCAGCTACAAAAACAGTAATGTTGCCGAAATACGTATTTCAAGTAAATTAGTATTTCAGCCTGGCTGCGGTTATTGTTCTGCTGGTTGGTCAGCGCATGTGTTAACGGACATGCGACGCAAACTGTGCGTGGATGCGGGGCCTTGTCTATTTGAAAAAACATCCAGGAACTTGAAGCAAGCCACAAAAAAAAACCTTGTAGCATATATGGCTTATTTAAACGCTAGAATAACATATTCTAAGCCTGCAGTGTTTTACTTGCCTCAATTCATCTACCTCAGCAACGTAACACACCAGTTTTAGCTCGTTAGCTTAACGTTACGTTAGCTTAGCTTTTAGCCACAGCAGGTTTTGTTATTTCAAGTGAACAAAGCTAAAACATCTAGCAAATAAACAAAAACAGAACCGATTACCTTCAACTTCCAACTGAATGTCCAGTCGTCGTCCAGAGTCAGACCAGTCATCGTCTAATAAAAAGCAAGTTTTACGAGAGCTGAGTCCGACACAAGAGCGTCTTGTCCGACAGATGAAAACAGGAAATAGCTACATTTGAATGAAGCACGCGAAGCAAGCATGGTGTTGATTGGTTGGATATGATCACATGTTACTTCCCCCCGATAAGCAAGAGTGGCGTTGATTGGTTAGGACATGATGACATGCTACCCGATAAGCAAGAGTGGCGTTGATTGGTTGAGACATGCGTTCTACTTCCCCCAATCCAATCATAACGCTTGGGTCGAAGCCCACAAACAGAAAAATGGCAGAAAGCAAACAACAAGTACCTGAATGTTTGCCTGGAGCAGAATAAAATTCAATAATGATAATAATAATGATGATGATGATGATGATGATAATAATAATACCCTGAATAATAATAATAATAATAATAATAATAATAATAATAATAATAATAATAATAATAATAATAATAATAATATATATACAATATATATACCCATATGGAAAAGATATATAAAAACCATATAACAAACAAGTTACCTTATATCATCCTAAGTGTATGTTTTGTATATTGCACAACATATAAGGCTTATATGATACATATAAGGCATATATGATTTACTCCTGAAAGTGGCACCTTTTGCATAGATTTCATACAATATAATAAAATGAATTTTACAAGAATCATATAAAAACTATGTATGTTGAATATAAAAACTATGTATGTTGAATATAAAAACTATGTATGTTGAATATAAAAACTATGTATGTTGAATATAAAAACTATGTATGTTGAATATAAAAACTATGTATGTTGAATACATGGAACTAATATGTAAACTTATATTTCACATATATGTTTCATATGTTTCTCTTTTTAATTTTATACAATAACTTTGTAAAACACTTATACTTTAATATATGAAGAAATACAATTACATATAAGTTTTTTGTATTGAAAGTACTTTTTTTTAAAGGAAATTGATGTTGTCTTTAATTTTTTTTGTTAATGGCTACCAACAAAAAGTATTTATAAAAAACTTATATATTTATATGCATAAATGACATGTCAGCTTATGAGAATTGCACAACATTAAAAAATTACCTATTCTTATGGTTTCATGCAGTTACCATCAAATTTACATAATAAACACGAGTCACTTTGGAAATTGACAAAATTTTATTTGAACTTATAATGGTAACATGGTAACTAACATGGTAAACAGGATGAAAAAATTAAGCCTTTTAAATAGCTAAAAACTGTCAACACTTCACACTAACAAATTCACAGAACAATGTATTTAATCTCAATTAGACATTTTTACTTTTAGCGCGAAGCTCTGTGATCTTTCCATTGATCGTGCTTCCAATGCTGGAGGGCTGTGTCCCAGGCCACCGCTCAAGAGTTGCACCTACGTATGAACACAAAAGGGACATGGAAAAAGAATATCAGTACAATTGTTAATTTGAAAGAAACCAAGAAAAATCAACATTAGAAGGTTATTTACATCAAGGTGTGGGGGTTAAAACATTTTATATCACTCTATATGTCTACTAAGAAATACCCTGATGCATGCTCAATAATCCAGGTAGAAAAATCTAAAAAAGCTAAGTCTGGTCCTCTGGACATTCAAAAAACAAAACAAAGCAAAAAAAAAAAAAAAATAGAAACGTTTCTATTTTTTTGTGCTTTGTTTTGTTTTATTTTTTGAATGTCCAGAGGACCAGACTTAGCTTTTTTAGATCTACTAAGAAATCCATTTCATAAAGTCAAGGCCCAGGTATAGCTCGGCGTTCGGCCGTACGACACTCGACGCAGTTCGAGTGCGAGGCACAAGCGTAGCCCCGCAAGGCACGAACGCGCAAAGCTAAAATTTTACGACTGCGTACGCGTGGCGCGTTGTCGCACAATAAACTGCCCGGCGTCGGACTGTTTTGTATGTGACACAAATGTATTAATTCTAATGGTGTCGAAATTAGCGCGTTAATTATTTGCGTAATTTTATTTATTATGACGCGTTAAAATAAAATAACGCAACGATTATTTTGAAAAGCCCCCCCCCGGATGCCAAATCTCACTTCCGGTTTTCGCTTGCGAACGCTGTTAGCGCAGGCACCGTACCTTCACTCACATGCGATCACTGGACTTCTGCTAGCAATGATAACTATTTGGGTGTCACGGCTCACTTTATTGATGACAGCTGGAGCCTGCACTCCTTTGTTTTAACTGTGAGTAAATCTACCGAGCGCCACTAAGCAGAGGCATGCGCGCAGCACGTCCAGCGGCCGCACACGAATGGAACATTGAGAAAAAAACAACAACGCTCGGGACAGACGGTGAAATCCCCCTGCTCACAGAAGCTGAGCTTGGAAAGCTGAAAAAGTTGGAGGAGCTACCTGAGCCATGCAGGTACGGTTTTATTTCTTTTTCTTTGTAGTTAACTTGATATTGGTTTAGTCAGTGGGTCAGTTAAGCTGTGTAAATAAACAAACCAAGTGTGTGTGTGTTTTTCTGCACAATTAAATTATTAAAAATTTATGATTTGGTTGAATATAGTATTTTACAAGTCATGTATAAAACTCATTAACAATATTACCCCCAAATATTCAATTAAAAGGAGTTTAAAAAAAAGTCAATAATAAATTAAAAAAATAAAATATAATTCTTCTTTCTGCTCCCTTTTCATTCAGTGTTTTTCTTTTTGATGAATTTGCTTTTTTATTCTAAATGAATGAATAAATGAATTAAATTAAATAAAAGCTCTAATGAATTTTTTTTCAGTCAACCTTTACTTACACAGGTTAGTCTCAATGAGCCTCAAGGACTCATTTACAAGAGAGACCTGATTATTGTTTATTATTTTGTGTTTTCACAGGTATGTTACAGAAACTGGGTGGACAGAACTACATCTCCTGTTCTGTGGTGCTGCCTGCCTTCTGCCACCTGTTCAGAGTCATGGAGCCTTCAGATGATGATACTGTCAACATACTGCGATTCAAGAAGGCCTTTTGTGAAGACCTGGCTCAACGAAAGAAGAACTCCAATCTCACTTGGCTCAAGAATGCTACTGCACTTGATCCCAGGTTCAAGGACTTAAAATGCAAGTAATGTAGACACTGGTTTGCCTTAGTAGCTGGATGAATGAAGAGGAGTAGATCTTATACATGTGGTTTAAAACAAAGCAGAAATGTTCTGTAAGGTTCTAAATCTCAGTTCACACTAATTCATACAGTTTATCAAACAGTAAAATATTTTGAACAACAAAATGAATGTTTGCTTTAGTTTTACTTAGGTGCTGCATTTTCTTTACAAAATTATTTCAGTTTTTAAACACTGTGTGAAAGTAAAAACAATAAATGTTATGACTTAACTGATGAATGACAATAGGCACGGTGTGGTCGTAAGATGGAGTAAGTCGCACTTGCCGGTGCTCCGGTTGAAACTTGTTTTTTAGTACAACCAAGCCCTCTACATCTACCTTTTTTTGCCTATTATCACGCACACAACTTCCTTCAAACATCTCTTTTAAAGATTTTAAATTAAAAAATGTCTCAAAAGTCGACAAGATCGAAGAAGGACGCTGAGAAGGATGACGCTGGCCTGGTAACCCTCGAGGCAATTACCTCGCTGCTCGAGGAGCACCGCGCGGCGCTGTCAGCTGAGTTTAAACAAACTTTTCACCAGCTGGATCTCAAACTCGACCAGACTCGGCTCGCTGTGGAGGAACACGGCCAGCGTGTGTCATCATTGGAACTTGTCACTAATGACCTGAGCCAGCGCATGTCGGAGGTGGAAAACACCTGCTCAACTCTGCAGGAGGAAAACGCCAGACTAAAATCTAAACTAGCAGATTTAGAAAGTCGAAGCAGACGGCAAAATATTCGTGTTCTGGGTTTACCGGAGTCTATTGAGAGCGGACGTCCCACAGACTTCTTTTCCAACCTGCTGTGCGACATCTACGGGCGTGACACGCTTCCTTCTCCACCCGAACTGGACCGGGCCCATCGAACCCTCGCCCCGAAACCCGCCTCGGACCAGCGGCCGCGCCCGGTTATCCTGCGAGTGCACCGGGTCCAGGTGAAGGAGCTCATGATCCGGGAGGCTCGACGCAGAGGCAGGCTTGAATACCAGGGGAAACCGGTGCGGATCGTGGAAGATTACAGCCCAGAAGTCCTCAACCAGCGAGTGGAATATAAGGAAGTGATGGCTGCGCTGTACTCTTTGGGTTTAAAACCTGCTCTGCTTTTTCCTGCTCGACTTCGCGTGACTTTACCTGATGGACATAGAAAGTGGTTGGGCTCTGTGGAGGAGGTGCAGAAGTTCATTGACACCTTTCAGGCTTCACAGCGCAAGTAACATTTAAACTTTTCTTCTTACTGATGAGCAATGCACTGTTCCCGCACTGGCTTTGATTATTACACTAAACTTTTCTTTACATGAGGTGAGGAACAGATGAGCAGGACTCTGCCCATACTCTGATTATTTGAGACTTTTTTTGTTTTTACTGCGGCTTTTTTTGAACTATTAACATCTCTGAAATGAAACATTTTTCCTTTTCTCGTTTACCTGTTTTGAGCTGAATCTTGGGTTAGTCCTGGATTGATTGATAATTAATTTGAGATTGGGATCAATTTAACTTTACGTTTGTATGCGTGTGCGTGATTACCGGTACACATTTATGTGTATACCTTTTTTGGCCTTGCATACTTTAAATTAGTTTGTGAGGTGGTTATAAAAAATATAAAAAAAAATAAAAAATTAATTCCCCCCCCCCCCTTTTTATGAGCCCTAGTTTAAAAGTTAGACAGGAGTTACCTCAGGCTTAACAGCGCAAGTACAGTAATATTTAACTTTTCTTTTGACTGATGTGCAACGCGCTGTTCCCGCACTGGCTTTGTTTATGTTTACACTAAACTTTTGTTTACATGAGGTGACGAACAGATGAGCAGGACTCTGCCCATACTCTGATTATCTGAGACTTTTTTTTGGGGGGGGGGGCTTTCTGGTTTTGTATTTAGGCACATAAATAATTGAAGTAGGCCTATCCATGTATAAAAATGGGTGAAATATATAATGTTTTCAATATATTATTTTGAACTATTAACATTTTTCCTCTTCTTGTTTACCTGTTGACTATCTTGAATTGAATCTTGAATTGGTCTTGGACTGATTGAAGATTTAATTTAGGATTAGGATTAATTTAACTTTGTTTATATGTGTATGCGTGATCACACATCTATGTGTACATTTTTGGCCTTGCATGAGGTGCTTATACATTTTTTTCCCTCTTATGATACTGGAGCACTAGTTTAAAAGTTAGACAGGAGACTTATTTTTAATTTCTATGGAGCTTGCTGCTTCTGTCTGTTGCAGCTGTCCAGGGTGGGAAAGGGAGGGGGGTGGGGGGTCCATCACTGCCATTAATTTATATTTTCTTTCACTTTGCCAAGAACTGCACAGCCATCAACACATTAGACTGTATTACCTACCTTTCTTATACAAATTATTAGTAATATGAGTGGTCAGTTGGTGTTGTCAAGCTGGAACGTCAAAGGTTTGAACCACCCCGTCAAGAGAAGGAAGGTGCTCTCTCATTTAAAACAGTTAAATACAGGCATTGCTTTCCTGCAGGAGACTCACATTAGAAGTGACGATAGCAAACGATTACTGCAAACATGGCACGGGCAGAGTTTCCATTCCTCCTTTCGAGCAAAGGCTCGGGGCGTCTCGATCCTCATCAGTCAAGACATTTCATTTGAACCTTTTCAAGTTAACTCAGATAAATATGGTCGTTTTGTGATTGTTTCCGGTAAATTGTACAACACACCAGTAGTGCTAGTTAACGTTTATGCCCCAAATACGGATGACGTTGGTTTCTTTGAGAAATTATTTTCACTGATCCCGGACCTAAACACATATTCATTGGCCCTCATGCACGAAAATGTTCGTATTTTTATCCTAAATTTCTCCTACTTTTGTTCGTACGAAGCGTTCGTACGAACATGCCACGTCAGATCCAACAAAGTCTTCTATCCTGAGGAAACGTGTGTAAACGGGCTGCTTAAAGTTGATGGATCCCACCTGTTCTACTCACCTGCGCGTGCTCGCAGGAAGGTAATTTACATAATTTCCACCCCTCAAAACACCATATAAGGCCACGCTTCCTGCCTTCTGACAGCAGGAAGTGTCCATTCATTCAAACTCAAGAAGTAAAAGGAGGAACTTCACGCGTTCGGAGATCTGCTCTCAGTGGCGCTGTGGCTACCCCCCCCCCCCACCCCCCCGCAAGTGTCGGATGGTCAAATATCTTTAATTTTAGTGTACTGTGTTACATTATAGTTTCACTTATTCAGAAGAGCCGTGGCGCACCGCTACCCCCCACCCCCCGCAAGTGTCGGATGTGTTTTTGAACAGAAGCATTTTAAAATGTCTCGAAACTACAGTTAACTTCATATTAATATTGTAGTGCATATGTTTTGTCTCCCGTGGGTCGTACAGTATCAGAAATCAAGAATAAATGGTTTGATCTGAAAATGGCTTCAAACAAACATCTCGCCGCAGCACGGACAGGAGGTGGTCAGGAGATGGTCAATCCTTGACCACCTCCTGTCATGTTGGCACGCGTCTTGCTGCGCAAGGAGGTGGTCAAGACGCGTGCCAACATGACAGGAGGTGGTCAGGAGATGGATGGACAATAAATGCCACGCTGCAAGACGCGTGCCAACATGTTTTGCAGCACAAATGATGCGCGCACCTCCTGGTCAGCGCGCACCTCCTGGTCAGCGCGCACCTCCTGGTCAGGGCGCACCTCCTGGTCAGCGCGCACCTCCTGGTCAGGGCGCACCTCCTGGTCAGCGCGCACCTCCTGGTCAGGGCGCACCTCCTGGTCAGCGCGCACCTCCTGGTCAGGGCGCACCTCCTGGTCAGCGCGCACCTCCTGGTCAGGGCGCACCTCCTGGTCAGGGCGCAACCACATTCTGCAGGTTATATTTCGAATCAGATTTAATAATCAATTGCTCCGATGGTGTTTGGCACAAGATCAGTCTTAATTCGTACTTGTTCTGCGGCGGTGTATGGGGATTTTATGTACCTGGGTGTTAATATGAGGAGCGGCTTTGATGACCAAGGGGAGCGCACGGCCTGCGCGACACACCAGACAAATTAAACTTAAAATTATAATTCTAATTCAAACAGAATAACCTATTGTCAAGAATAATTATGGTGCGTGAATTTTTTAAACCCAAAATATTTTCTAAATAACGAAATATGAAGTTATTAGTGGAGAAATCCCGTCTGGATGACAGCAGACTGACGCTCCTAAAATATACGACAGGTCCGGACCACTCGTAAATTTTGTTCGTATCTGAAAAAAATCGTAGGATACGAAAACATTGTTGAATGCCGCAAATGATCCTAAATCACTCGTACGCACAGTTTGAGAACAAATCTGTGCGTACGAACGGTTCGTGCATGAGGGCCATTGATACTCAGTGGTGACTTGAATTGCTGGTTGGACCCAGTTTTGGACAGATCCTCTACAAACCCTGCCACAGCCAGCAGGTCGTCCCACACTATTCGTGCCTTTCTATCTAAGTATGGCCTGTGCGATGTATGGCGTTTTTTACACCCAGCTGAGAGAGAATATTCTTTTTTTTCTCATGTTCATCACTCATACTCGAGGATCGATTACTTTTTCATGGACAACAAACTTCTTCCCTCTGTCCGTGGCTGTGACTACCACAGTATTGTCATCTCAGACCATGCACCTGTCACTCTGTCTTTGTCCCTCCCTGACATTCCTATAAGGAGTAGACAGTGGAGATTCAATTCAACGTTACTGTCAAACAATGATTTTGTTACATTTATAGAAAAAGAAATAACCTTCTTTCTATCCATAAACAGAACTCCTGGGATCCCACTGTCAACAGTTTGGGATACCCTTAAGGCCTATCTTAGGGGACAAATCATTTCATATACCGCCCGGCTGAGGCAAAAATCTCAAAAAGAAAGAACTGATTTAGCCCAGCAGATAAAAGAAATTGATCAACAATATGCTCAAAACAAATGCCCTAATCTGTACAAAAAAAAAGTAGAACTCAAAACTAAGTTTGATTTATTGTCTACATACTCAATAGAACAATCACTTTTGAAAAGTAAATCATCATTTTACATACATGGAGAAAAGTCAGGAAAACTACTGGCAAATCAGTTGAAGGGTGCCATGGCTAAACAAATCATCCCTAAGATCCAATTAGAGAACGGCACCACAACTCTAGATCATTTACAAATTAACAGAGCATTTAAGGACTTTTATTCCCATTTATATACTTCAGAATCCCAAACCAACAAGAATTTATCTTCTCAGTTTTTCGAAAAGACCAACATGCCAAAACTCACACCCAACCTGAAAGATGCACTGGAGATCCCAATATCCCTGACAGAAATTGTGTCAGCTGTATCGGTAATGCAGTCTGGCAAATGTCCGGGTCCTGACGGCTTCCCTGCTGAATTTTTTAAGAAATTTTCTTCATTACTTTCCCCACTCCTACACTCGGTTCTCTTAGAGTCATTTGACCAAGGATCCCTTCCGAAATCTTTTTTAGAGGCCTGCATTACCCTCATTGCAAAGAAAGGAAAAGACCCAACTCACTGTTCCTCTTATCGACCAATCTCCCTTTTAAATACAGACGCCAAAATTTTAGCCAAAGTTCTTGCTCAAAGGTTGGAAAAGATCCTTCCTTTCATCATATCAAAAGACCAGACTGGATTCATTAAAGGCAGGCACTCCTTTTTTAATATCAGACGCCTTTTGGACATTATTTATTCTCCTTCGGATACTGTTCCTGAGTGTGTTATTTCCCTTGATGCGGAGAAAGCATTTGATCGGGTTGAATGGGACTACTTGTTTAATGTTCTTGACAAATTTGGTTTTGGCCCCAATTTCATTACATGGGTGCAATTAATTTATTCACATCCCACCGCAACCATTCGTACCAACTCTCAGATATCAAAACCCTTCAGTCTACATCGAGGAACTCGCCAGGGATGCCCACTGAGCCCTTTGCTCTTTGACCTGGCAATTGAACCTCTTGCCAC
>JBBPBX010041968.1:0-28610 GCA_038048925.1 Garcialebias charrua | reverse complement strand
ATAGTGAATTTGAATAAATATGTCAAACTGGGATGTGCAGAGTTCACGGGTAAAACTACGGTTTATGATGCAGCATCATGTTTGGTTCAGCTGATTTAATCTCTCCTATAACAAGTAGGAATACTCTTGATTTTTTAAAATCACCTATCATAAATAACCATTTTACTTTGACCCACATTTTCTTTCTGTTATAGAGTACACTCCTCATGGTAAATCTACCTGGTTAATATTATGTAAATTCCCAGTCATACCATCAGGACAGCTCAAATAAACTCTGCTTGGCTCTGGGACAAATAATGTTCTCGGTTTATTTAATGCATTTAGTAAATGTTGGGTGCTTGCAGATCAGGGTCTTTGAATTGTTGTTGAGTAATGCTAGATGAGTTTTTGCTGTGCATGTTGTCCTTCAGGGAGAAATGTCAGAGTTGGGGCTGAGCTAGTCTTGTAACACTGTTTATGAGTATTGTACATCAAAGTAACATTCACCTAAATGGCAGGACCCAAACTTTTTCAGCAAAGTGCTACATTGTAACAAGATGGTCCATGTTATTCCCTTCTTTGCTCTTTAGATGTTTAAGGTTGGATGAAAAAATGTTATTAAAACACCATTAAAATGTCTGCCTTACAGGCCGTTTATTGTTCGCGATCCAATGGTGAAAGGATGATAAAGTTTTTTTTTTCTTGGGACAAACATCTGTTGTGTAAGCAAAAATCTCATAAACCACTGGACAAATAGACTATATGCCACGGGCTTCCGTTCCAGCACTCCCGCAGTCTTTACCCAGACGGCGCACTTCCGGTTAGCGGGAAAGACACAAACATAAATGACTAAATACAATTAATAAAACATCTGCATAATAACTCTATACACATATAAATCCATATAAAATTATGGCGACGTTCCCCCTACGGATAGCCACGATAAATTTTTGCCGAAACCCCCCCTCGGAACAGCTGTACCCATTGGTGGGCGGACACAACGGTACTCACGTGTAGTGCCGGTAGCGCGCAGCCGCTTCCCGTTTCGGGTCGTTGTCATGGTCTGCTACTAGGAGCTAACGCTAACAACAACGGCAGTGGATGGGAACCGGAAGTGGCGGATGTGGGTTGCATTTTACCGGAAGTACGTCACGACCCCCCGTGGCATACAGTCTATTTGGATGAAACTCGGCTTTTCATGTGTAACTAAATAACTCAAAGTCATTCCAATTCAAGATGGCTGCCACAGCTGAGCAACTTTATGGAATGTAGACATTCTGTAATCCAGTCAGCTTTCCAGATAATGAGCCAAAAGTTGGTGTGGTAGTAGCTGAGGATCTTCTTCTTTCAGCTGTTCTCTCTTCAGGGGTCAGCACAGCGAGTCATCCTCCTCCATTACTCTGTCCTCTGCATCCTCTGTCCTCACTCCAACTACCTTCATGTCCTCTCTAACTGCATCCATATACTGTATCTCCTCTTTGTATTTTTCCTGGCAGCTGCATTTCTAACATCCTTCTACCAATATGTCCCTCCTCTGGACATGTCCAAACCATCTCAGTCTGGCCTCTCTAACTTTATCTCCCAGTTGTTCAACATGTGCTGTACCTCTGATGATCTCATTCTTATCCATCCTTGTCACTCCTAAGGAGAACCTCAACATCTTCATCTGATTTTTGAACGGTTGTTCTTATTATAATTGATACTGCAGTCTGACTCCGGTGTTGAGAAACAAATTGGTTAAGTTGTGTCACTTTTGCCTACAGTCTGAATTTAGTCTTATTCTCTGACAGCCAATCAATTATGAGTTTAGTTCTGGAAAAAAAAAAGGCCAATCATTTTGGAGTCTACTGCCTGTTGGCAAAATATCTTGTAAGACAATAAATGGATTTCAATGAAAATTTCAAAAAGTAACATTTATGCACATTTGCAGATTATTTTTGAGTCATTCTAATTTAAGATAGCTGCCACAGCCAACTGATCCTAAACAAAAACAGAAACAAACATTAAACATTGTTTTACTTAAAACAAATGTCCAGATTTTGAGCTGTCATTTGGAGTGGTAGTAGCTGAGAGTCATTCACAACACATACTCCATGTACTATGGCTTGCATCATACCTTTGCTTAACATTACCAACACTGACTTTGACAAAAATGGCTATAACTGGCACCTTCTCATTATAAGATGAGCTCAGTTTAACTCTTGACATAAAAGGCAACGGTTGATCTGTGCTTCTCCGAAGAAAGCTAGGTCTTTAATTAATAACTAACTTTTAGCATTTAAAACATTTATGAGACATACTTTGTAGATGTTGGCATCTCCACATCATTGCATTCAGTTTTTATTCACAATTTGTTTAGTGTCCCAACTTTTTTGGAATCCGGTTTGTATAAAACATAAACACAGGACTGAGTCAAGTCAAAGTCAAAGTCAACTTTATTGTCAGAACTGCAATATGTACAGGACATACACAGGATTGAAATTGCGTTTCTCTCAGTCCCTCGGTGCAACAGTAACCATTTAAACACTAAAACACTGAAACATTTAATAAACATAAGCATAAAATAGTAAAAGTGTAACACTGTCCTGAGTTTTTGCATAGTAGTATAAAAGTATGAAAATTTACACCAACACTAAAACACTAAACATTTAATGAACATAAGCATAAAATGAAATAATAAAAGTGTAATACTGTCCTGAGTTTTTGTATAGTAGTATAGACCCCTTTCACGGATTGCGCAATACCGGAAGCACCGCCATGTTGGAGACACTCGCGCTGTAAACACACAGTAGTTGAAGTCGGAGCTCCGGTTTTATTTCTGATTTGACCTTGTTGTCTGTAAAACAAACCTCTGTAAAGAAGACAGAAGCTGCAGGAGACTATGTGGACCAGCTTCAGCCTGCAGCAAAGGAACGTCATTTGGATAAAATGCAGATAATTGGCAGCTAAGACCCATACCGGCTGTCCAACATGTCAGAAGATGAGAAGACCTTACCAGCTGTGACCTACGCAGACATTGTGAATTATTTGGTGATTTATATTTAATTTTTAATTTGTCTGTGTACATATAAATATATTTTGGGTGTGTTTTTAAACACACACTAGCTATGTATTCTTATTGTAAATGTATGTGACTCATCACATCAGTCTGAGGATTGAAGCAAATTTTGTCAAAATGATCTTAGATCCCTGTTTTTTAAGCTACATTTGATCCCTGGATCAACCAGATCTGAGCGGTTCCAGAGAGCAATGCCTTGATTTTCCTTATTAATCCAGACTAAATGTGTGTTTCAGTTCATTTTATAGAAGCTCTGTGCTGAACTACCTCAAAACATATTTTTTAAATAAACATGTGAAGTACAATGATGGCTGACAAGTGTTATTCAAAATGTTCAACTCTTGTACAGTGTTTCAACACAAATTATATAAATAACAGCTACTCTATGAATCTAATTACAGTAAGAACTTTGAGGTGCATTCTGCAGACATTTATCTTTTAAGATAACAGTACGAATGGTTGTCTTTATATAGACCTTTTTTACCTTACAACTACTTTGAGTTTGGCAGAATATTTTCTAGTCAATACAAAAAGTGCACAAACAAAATGGTTAATGATACATAATGTCATTTATTCTGTTTAAAAGAGAGGTTTTCTAAATCGACGTGAGCTATACAGTATCAGCACCACTATATGTGAAACATATGTTGTAATATGTAAGTTGTCTTGTTTGCTCACGTCTGTGTGATATCCATTACAGAAAAAGCATAATCAAAATTACATTCATCAAATCAATACATAAACAGTAATGATATAGTAATTCATGCTCAAATCAAAAAAGGCGTTCAATACAGGATCAACTGGACTTTATTTGTTACTAATAAAGTCCAGTTGATCCTGTATTGAACGCCTTTTTTGATTTTATCATGTCCTGGACGACTGAGAATCTTCACCAGCATCATGCTCAAATAAAGAGTGCAGTGAATGAAAAATCATGTCTGCCCCATATTTGCAAAAACAACTTCAAAGTAAAGGTGGAACAATGTAAAATAAAAATAAAAAAGGTTCACATCAGCTATCACTCTTCTATCCACTTGTTCTTTTTACAATTCATGCAGCTACTCATAACCCACCAAAGGTGATTAACCAAGGCACAGCACACAAAGCCAATCATATCGATTAATGCAACTTTTTCTGGATATCTACATGTTTGAAAATCAATAGGTAGAAGAGGGCCATTCAAGATTGTGTATTTTTGTCTAACACAGCCTATGACACGTTCAACATGGATTCTAACATGTGCTATTTGCCATGTTTTTTTTAGTTCTTTTTTGTCGTCGGTTGAAGCGTTCAGCTGCCAGATGTCATCCACCATCAGCACCAACTGCTACAGACTTCTCTGCAGCACACGTCTTCAGTGAAGGCACCCAGTCTGGATCATCCTTGCTGTACAATGGAGCACGTCTGCCTAAGAAAAGAAAAAACATAATAAAATAAAAATTACTTAAATGAAGTTGTAAATAATTGGTGTGTTCATATGCATATGAATTTCAAAACAGGATTTACAACATAGCACCGGATTGTCAGTTGTCAAACAACACAAGAACAGTTAATTTAGGTTATTGTATGTGCTTCTTACATATTTAGTGTTTGTACGTATTTTTTGCTTTTCAACTTGAGAGCTAGATGTGTAGTTTTAGTTTATCATGACAGTGCTCTTGTCACGAGTGTCAGTGACATGACACTCATGACAGTGCTCTTGTCATGAGTGTCATGTGCTCTTATGAATTTTGAATAATCAGCATGCGCTTTCGGGCTGCTCACTGCACCACCTGGTAGGTGGTTGGGTTAAATGCAGAGACGAATTTCGTCTGTGTATGGGAACATACGCAGATGACAGGAATAGACATTATTATTATTATTATTAAACAACTCAACAACTGAAAGCTTTTTGAGTTGTTTATGCTATTTGTAAAAAACAAATAACTCAACAAAAAAATGTAACGTTCCATGTACATTTTATGCAGCACAGTTAAAGGATTGTAATAATAATAATAATAATCATTTTATTTAAAAGCGCCTTTCAGGACACCCAAGGACACTTAACAAACCAATTCAGTTCAAACATTATCAGTGACAAATTGAAATATAAAATACATAAGGATGATAGAATATAAAATACATTTAGTAAAGTTAATGATAAGCTAGTCTAAAGAGATGTGTTTTCAGGGCTGTCTTGAACAGAGAAAGGGAGGTGGTGTTTCAAAGCTCTGTCCTCGTGCTCAATAAACTTATGATTCGTGTAATGCCCTAATTCACTATAATCTACTGTAAGAAATATATTACCTGACACAAAGTGTGCAGAGCAAATTCGGATGTTGCTCAGTGTTTTTCAATCCAAGTTCTGGTTTAGGCTGGCAGCCACAGACGTCGACTTTCCTCGGATAACTGCTGAATTACTTCACCTTGATTTGTGATCCCGAGTGGTAATCTGTAAAACAGAAGGCTTTTTCTCTCAATCTGACCGATTGTGGCAGCCATGGACACGACAATAATTCACCATTTTTTGATTTTGTGTGACCAGACGCGACGCACCACAACAATAGCTTTGAGGCTAACAGCCATATGCTAACAGCTATGTCGCCAAGATGGCTACTTCCGGTATATTTCCAGGCTTGATGACGAGCCGTGAAAGGGGTCTATAAAAAGTATAAAAAGTATATCTATAAAATAAACTGAAGGTTCTAGCATTGACATTTGCAAAGAGTGGCAAAGCAGCATATGAGTTAATGTACACAGACTGAGAGATCCATCTTATTGTCATTCACATCAGCAGACGCTTCCCTGTTTTTCTCCTCATTTCACTGCACCACCATTTACCCAATTATTTACTCCTAAGCCGTGCACGGTTACCAGTTTTACACAATCACTGTGTTTTTATTTTACTGCAGGGAAAGTCTGCTTGTTAAAGCACAGCAACAGACATGGGAGATAAACCTCAGCCACAGGAAAAGAGAAGTATGAAATTAAACGACTTTGTGCTTTCCAACAACAAGGCCAGATCCGTCATGCTCAATGCCAGGTAGGATAATATCAATGATATGATTTAAGGCACTTGACAAAAGCCCTTTTGCCTTAATTCACTGCCATGCAATTTATCTGCTGCTCATCTGTTGCCATTTCACTTTCATACAGAGAAGCCTGTTTCACTAAAAAGGACTTGCAGGCAACACCTGTCAGGTTCATTCTGCAGTTCGGAGTGCAAAATCCTCACATGATTATGCAAGATTTTGTTCAGTCATATAATGCAGTTTTTATTTGCAAACCAACGTCTGAGTTGACACCTGGATTAGTAGTACAATCATGCAGTGACTAATTGATTAAAGTGTTGATTAGTCATGACGACAAGGATCACTAGTACAGAAGATGGATTGAACATATGCTGATGAATGTCCAACTGTTCACTCTGACAGAATATGTCATTGGTATGGCTGGTTGTTGTTGATTGAATACAGATATGCTCGTGTGTTTTTGTTGTTCTAGGAGCCTGCAACAAATGCAGGAGGACACTGTGTCTCTGGCCACTGAGAGCAAGGACATGGAAGAGAAGCTGCAGCTGCTGAAAAACAACATGTGTAAGGAGAAAGCTGAGAGAGGGTGAGTCGACTGTTACGGTCCTTGAAAACAATACAAGCAAGCAGAAAGAGGTGAAAACAAAATTAGAAATGGAATAAACAAAAGTAGTCTAAAGAGACATTCAGTCAGGTTGGTAAATAGAGAAGATGGTGAAAAAAATGTGCAGGATAGACAGCTGAACATGTGTAGGGATATAGCACCCTCATGCCCGTATGGGATGTGGGCCTCTCCACATCTCTCTGAAACTCTCAGTGCTACACCTTCTTGAAGCCCTCAAGGAGACGAGTGGACACTTATATTTTTTACAATTATTATGAATTAATGGACACTAATTAATCAGATTGAACTTTCTCTTTAATGTGTGTTAATTCAGAATTGATCAACAGTATATTTTGTCATTTTAATGATGATCTGTTACTTGCATGAGTTTGACTTCTGCTGGTTTATTCTACAATACAAGTGTGCTCTGAAATCTAGGACATGAGTCAGGGTAAGCTGTTCACTCTCTTCTCTGTTTTGTCTGCAACCTAGACTCAACAGGCCAGTCCATCTGGCTGTTTTCCTGTTGTCCGTCAAGAGTCTGCCTATGGAATTAAACTTCCATCTTTTATTTTGTTAGTTCAGCCAGTAGTCGTTAAGGAGGTGGGTCAGATCCCGCCTCCCATATAAAGGTGCACTTCCTATTTGGACTTTAGTGTTTTTGGGAGAGAACTAACTCGCAACTGGCTTCTCTCCTCTGGGAAAGCTGGAGACGTTCCGGTCATATGTCAACTAGACCCACGTTTCAGCTGGGTTACAGTAAAGCTTACTGTAACTCACTCACTCATCTTCTGGAAGAATTTGTTTTCTGAAGTTTTATTTTGAAAATCAGTCTGTGCGCTTGACCGTTGTTTCCTGCCGAGGGAGGCGAGTTTCCTCGTATCGTGAATCAGCCACCCACGCTGAAGTTCCAACTGGACGGCCGGTGGACAAACCCATCCACGTGTGTGTCCACAAACTTCTCCACTCTTATCTCCAAGAGACGAACCGTCAACAGGTAACGGGTCGTGGTGTGTTTGAGCGTGCGGGAGCCCAGCAGTCTGCTCGTGTGGGGAAAAAGGTGTCACCCAGTCTGGTTCAAAATAACCAACTTTAGTTAACTTAGCTTCCACGTATTCCTTCCTCCTATTTCTTATTTTTCATAAGCTATTAATCTGTCAAGTAATGTGCCAACAGTTAAATCCTAACTGTCTGTTTGTTTTAATTTGAATTCTTGTCAACGTAGTTATTAAATCAGAGCTAATATCGATACAAATGTTTAATGTAATTTTTGTGATAGTTTCAATAAAAGGTCTATTTTTCTGGTAGACCAACATAAGTTGAAGTCTCTCGTGAAATTACATTTCTGGCTAATCACATCACAGATTTATTGATTTATTCTGAAAAAGTTGAGACCCCGTGAATTGGTGGCATGTTTGTGCAGATAAAAGTCTGCTCAGACCTGCGCATCTAAAAATATAGGGAAGTCAGTAAACTGACCAGTAAGTCCTATATCTCTACAATAATGGTGGTCCAGTAAGTGTTTAAATACCTTACCCCACATTATTCGTTACATATTGGTGGCCGCGTACGGTCTTCTGAAAGATTAAATTGATTAAGTTGTTTTTGTAGCTTATTGTTACGGTGTTGTTGGCATTAGTTTGTATCCTGTTGTGGACTTATGGAATAGTTTTGGCTGGTGAGTGTCTCAGAGATTGCTAATCGTGGCATTGTCTGGTGCGTTTCCCGTTAGAATTATTTTTTCTTTCACATTCCAACGTATGCTTGAGGCGGATGGATGAATGTTTGTTTTTGTGAGACGTTCATAACGTGTCGCGAGGCTGCATGCATTTTTCTTTGTTGTGACCGCCGTGTCACCTCTGCTTCATTCTATTACATCTGCGGTTTGCTGTTGATGGTCTGTTTCACTCATTTGCTGCTCCATTTTTACCTAATCTGTTACAACGTGTTGTTAGCTGAGGTTCTGGTGAAACCCACTCAGTTTGGACCGGACGGGATCCGGTTCCGTTTGATGTAAAGTCCGTTGTTGTACACAGTTAGCGTGCTGCCTTCTTTGGGGGGCGTGGGAGTTAGCCTGGATGTGTTTAGCTCATTTACAGAGTTTTCTGCGGTGTAAAAATACGTTTATTTTGTGAAAGTGTGTCCAGTTCTTTGGGTCGAGCTAGTCGTTAGCGGTACCGAGACAAGATGGCTGCTTAAAACGCTGTGATTGGTCCATTGTGTGTTGTGTTCAAAAAAGTTGTTTCTGTTAGACTGCTGGTTGTCAGATTCATTTTTGCACACATTTCTGACAGTTTATCTGTGTTGTTTGAGTTCTATGCACGTGATATCGTCGAAGACTGGCTTAACCGCGGTGTTTTGCGATATTTATGACTGTTTTAGAACGTTGAAAAGTCCGTTCCACGCTTTTGTTCGACCGACCATAGGTCCGTGAACACACCGCACCGCTCGAACGGCGCGTCACACGTGGGTGGCGTTAGGGTTAGAAGACACATTTCCCGTGAACACTTGGGTTTTAGAACTACAGTTCTGTCTTCGCTGTGATTGGTCGGTTACGCTGTAAGTGTTGACACTTGCGGGGTGGGGGAGCCCACTCCTCGTCAACTTTCACTTCGGTAAACCTGCTCTTACAGGCTTCATGCTTCTTTGTCCGTTACTATCTCTGAAAAGACTGTTTCATCGCGGTGTTTTGGGGATTTTAATGGGTGGATTGAGTCTGTTGCTCTGAAACTGCCGATTGCCATGTGACCAGGTCACGTGACGCCGGGAGCTGCAGCTCCTTTATGGGTCCGACTTTATTTCTTTTAAACGCAGTTTAAAAGATTTCACAGTTCAACCAATGTTTCTCACATCGTTTCGTATTTTGTGAGGCTGGGGTTCGAGAGTTTTGTCACGTCAAAGCTCTGGATATTTCTGATTGATGCTTTTGACCCGTTGTTAGACGTCTGTGAATGTTTGGCAGCTCACGGCTGCGCTCACAGGTGATAACAGCGCCTCTATAGCGGTCAGAAAGAGAATTGCGGTCGCTGTGATAAACTTATCCAGCGTTGCACACCCCCACCTGCTGGGTGCTGGTTGCATTAGACTACAGTTTGATGCAATTCAGTCTGAGGTCAACTTTCCTGTTTTTTTTTTAAATAGGGTGTATGGAGTACAGTTGACGTAACACACTCACAGCACCTTTTCATTTGATTTTCACATATAATCAAATGTTGATGGCAGTACAGTTACACAGATTTAATACAGACTTGTCTGCTTTTTGATAAAACTTGACACTTTTATCATCAATTCTGTGCATAACAAGCTGAATGTCCCTGTTTAGTTTAAACTGCAAGGTTAATATAACACACATGAGGCGTCTTTTGTTTTGATTTTCACAAAAATCTCACAACGACAGCCGTTTTTGTTTGACCTTGTCACAGGTCGACAAATTAATAACAATCACTGATTTTTATTTGATTTCACATCTTGGACTCCATGTTGACTGCCGCAGGCATCACATGGTGAGACTGCACACTGTGAAATAAGACCCACTTTACTTGATTTTTCACAGAAAATCAGTACAAAGATGGACGTTCAAGCAGGTGCATCAACAAATTGTGGGCTTGATTCATCATTTGATAGGCACTTAGCTGCAAAGAACGTCCTTCAGGAACCAGGTGAACATCCCCTGGTGTTTTACGACAGGCTCCTCTCTGTTTACACAGGGAATAAAACTGTCCCTGGAATTGAGGAAGATTACCTGTTTAAAAGTCGTTTCACTTTGAATCTAATACCTTTCATAATGAAATGTGTTCGCTTCAATGTTAATTGCAAAGAGAGTACCATGGCAGAAATTAAACAATGTGCTATGGAATTTTTTGACATGCTCGAACAGCGAAAAACACCCTCAGTGGTGTGCCCAGGTCAAAAGGTCACATCCCACTCGCAGGAAGTAGAAGAGGTTCCCTCTCCTACAGAGTGCGAGAGGACGCAGGTTTTTCATAATAACAAACAACAGCATGGTGCTACGAGCTGTATAAGTGACTCAGATCGGTTCACGGGGAGTTCTGAACCCCCTGCCCCTCAGGTTGAAAACCTTGAGATGAGCAGAGAACCACACAAGGTAGGTGTTCTCCCTCTGGATGAACCCAGATGGTTCGGTTCGAACCAAAAGAGTTCTCTCATGGGTCTCACAGTGGGTGAGATTCGAAGGAGTTTGCATGGTCACCGTGACCCTTTGAAAAATAGTCTGTCCCGACATGTACCCCCGAGAAGCGGCCCTCCTGCCCCTGCCCCTCGAACTGCACAGTTTGAGACATGCAATGAGTCACACATGCTCCAGATTATGGAAACGGCGCCTCCGCGCGTGGACGTGACTGAGGTTGTGAGTTGTTTGTCAAATGATTTGAATGTTACAGTGGTTGACCAAGCTGACACAACGTGTGACGTTGTCCTTGATGATAACACAAACAACGTTGTTCATCCTGATGAAGCGACGCGCAGCACTGCCTTTTGCAACAACTCAGTGCACACAGTTGACAACAACAACGTCAACACTGACATAAATGCTGACAGCAAACAAATTGCTGATGATCAGCGTCCTGAAAGTCCAGATGCTGACAGCAAACAAATTGCTGAAAATCCACATCCTGAAGGTCATGAGGCAGACAGCCATCATGATGCTGACAGCGACGACGATTACACAGACAGAGTCACACGTACACAGAAACGTGTGGAAAAACCTGAATGGTTTCTGTGTAACTTTATAAAAAGGGGAATAGCTAAGAGAGCTTACCTGCCACTCACATTGGAAGGGGTCCTCGCGCAAGAAGCACTCCTGGTTTGCGGCTCAGACGTGTCTATCATGTCAGCCAAACTGTTTGAGGAGCTAAGGACCGCCGCTAACGATGTTGACAGGCAAATACCCTTTGTGAAAGACACTTATGGTGAGCAACAAGGCCTCGCAAAGACGAGAACATCCCTAATAGCCATGGTTCACATGCAGATTGGCGAAATGTCACTATACCACCCGGTGTATGTGTCTGATCATGACTCGCTCCAGACTCCATTTGTGGTTGGCCAGGATTTTATAAATCGCTTTGAAGCGATTATAAATTATGGCAATCAGACAATGTAGGCCACAGTGAGCAGTCCACTGCCAATCGTGGTGCCTCCCCAAGGTCAGGACACTGACTGTCTAACAGCAGGTACCGTTGTGGCCACAATGGATTCCCCAACCGAGACCACAAGCCCGGTAAGTGTACCTTCATATACAGGTGAGACAGAGGAGACTCAACAGTTGGACCAGACTCTGGCCCAACGCAAGAACCTCCTCTGCGAGCTGATACCTTCAGCACTCATTGTGCACTACCTACCACCGGTAGAAGAAGGTGTGGAGATCCAAGGGTCCCACACCGATGACGCTGTACTGTCCTATGGGACGGGTAATTCGGCATACGGCCAAGCTTTCAGTGAAGTCTTGGTTCAAGGACGTCCGAGTCCTGGAAGTGACAGTCTACTACACGCTGACAGTCACTTGGACTTCATGGTTACAGATTTTGAGGACCCCTCCTCAAACAAAAGGGGGGCAGACTCACACTTCCTACCACAGGTAGAGGACGGTGTAGAGATCCGAGGATCACACACCGAGAACGCTGTACTGTCCTATGGGACAGGTAATTCGGCTATCAGCCAAGCTTTCAATGAAACCTTGGTTCAAGAGCATTTGAATCTAGAACTACTCAGCAGTGACATAGTTCTTACAGACTCAAAGAGCATCTCTTCATTCATGAAGTGGGAAGACATACATCACAACGACAGTGACCCGTCGCAGTCTGACCAGTCGGACACACTTGCGACTGCGCCGACAGTTGTGACACACCTGAATTACGCAGAAAGAGGTAAACGTACAGAGATACGTTGGCCTAAACCTGTAAGGTTCCTGTATAAGGTGCCCAATAAACTGCGCGAACAGCTTAAACTAAACAAAGGCATCCTAACTCGTGCCCATGGACGGACGTCCACACCTGTGCGCGTGGTCCCTCATGACCACAGGGGGGTGATGTTAGGCCATGCCCATGTCAAGGACAAAGATTTCAATAACCCCACAAACGACAAAGATCTCGCAAACTCAAAGACTTCATGGGAAAACAAGGTCGTCCAAGCACAGGATAGTAAATAAACTAAACAGTTTAAACTATACTAGTTGCGAAAAGAAACCGTTCCAACTAGAACTTAGAAACGCTAAGCATAAAACCCACAACAAAAACTAACCTTAACAACCGTTTAAATCTGCAGGATTTAATTGACATCGGTTATAAAGCTAAGAACTGTTTTTCTTGTGTGTGACACGTTGGAATCTGACGACCAGAGTGAGTTTGACGTAGTGAAACGTTGTTTTTAGTTGCTTAATTGCTACTTTTGTTGTTATTGAAGTTGTTATTGTTTTCTGAACACTCCCAGCCAAAAGAGGTTTTGATTGTTGATAAGTTGAAGACTTAAATGGATTTAACTATGCCAACATGCTGTTCATTTTGTTAAAGATCTCAATCTTTGAAGAGTCATTGTAGATCAATACTACTTAAGGTACTATAATCTACACTGACCTCCCAATCATTTAGGTAGAACCGATTCGATCGTTTCTATTCTAGATCTATTCATTTTGATGAGTCTCGCCATAGACTTCAAAATTTATAGGGAATACCAAATCTTGCGTCGTTCGTCTAAAAGACAACAGACATTTAGACCAAACTAGATTTCATTTTTTTTATTTTAGTTTAACCTAAACTAAATAATGAATGGAGGAATAGTTTGAAAGAAGAGGCCTTCGTTACAGAAGCCCTCCACATTTCTATAGGTATAGATCCCTATATCTGATTTTTACAGCATTGATCCACCCCTTAATTGGTAATTGTAGCTGATCTAATCCATGATAGCTTACATACCAGGTGCATATAGGTAAGGCTTAATGTAGAATCCCTATCATAAGCCCACCTAAAACCACATAATTGCATGACACATTGAACCAGGGTGGCACCGACTGGAAGCCATCCAGCCTGCAACCTTCGATGTGGGGACCTGCTGATCCAACGTTGGTCTTCAACCTTCATCCAAGGCCCGCCTCCTCTGCTTCAATCGAGGGATCCCCTCTACATGCTGATTAAAAACCATTCTTGCTGATGAAATCAATAACCCCCATCGTTGTGGATTTACCGTTGTGGATTATAAGACTTTGTTTTCCAAGGGATCACAGACTCAGTTTTCCATGGGTTAACAGACTATGTTTTCCAAAGGATTGAAAGCTTACCGCAATGGGATTACCTACAAACAGTATGGAATTTCCAAAAACATTATGGGAGTATAATTTTGAACTTTTTTTGATTTTTTTTTTCCACTTGCTGGATTACATAGAGGTCAGAGACATTCGGTGGTATCCTTTCGTGTTGGAACTCATCTCCAAGGACAGGCGATGATTTCCAAAAAGGGGGACTGTAGGGATATAGCACCCTCATGTCCGTATGGGATGTGGGCCTCTCCACATCTCTCTGAAACTCTCAGTGCTACACCTTCTTGAAGCCCTCAAGGAGACGAGTGGACACTTATATTTTTTACAATTATTATGAATTAATGGACACTAATTAATCAGATTGAACTTTCTCTTTAAAGGTTCAGTATGCAGTTTCTGTAGAACTGCAGCACTTAGAAATATTTTCAACAGGCAAAGCATTCTGATCCCTCCCCCTCAGAGCCATATGTGGCTCTGCCCCCTTGTGGTCTGTTGAATTTCAAATTCAAGCTCTGTTTTTATTGGCTGATTCAAATTCAAGCTCTGTTTTTATTGGCTGGTTACAAACTCTGTTTTTATTGGCTGGAAAATGGTGGGTCACCTTTTCTTTTTAGAAATGCTTATTTACCACCTGGAGAAGCAAGGGGACAATATTTTTTTTTTTTTTTCAGAGATTACCTGGCTAACATCAGTCTGTCAGGAGGTAGTGACAGAGTGAAGAAATATGTTCATAAAAAAGCTACATACTGAAGCTTTAATGTGTGTTAATTCAGAATTGATCAACAGTATATTTTGTCATTTTAATGATGATCTGTTACTTGCATGAGTTTGACTTCTGCTGGTTTATTCTACAATACAAGTGTGCTCTGAAATCTAGGACATGAGTCAGGGTAAGCTGTTCACTCTCTTCTCTGTTTTGTCTGCAACCTAGACTCAACAGGCCAGTCCATCTGGCTGTTTATGTAAACAGTTTTCCTGTTGTCCGTCAAGAGTCTTTCTGCCTATGGAATTAAACTTCCATCTTTTATTTTGTTAGTTCAGCCAGTAGTCGTTAAGGAGGTGGGTCAGATCCCGCCTCCCATATAAAGGTGCACTTCCTATTTGGACTTTAGTGTTTTTGGGAGAGAACTAACTCGCAACTGGCTTCTCTCCTCTGGGAAAGCTGGAGACGTTCCGGTCATATGTCAACTAGACCCACGTTTCAGCTGGGTTACAGTAAAGCTTACTGTAACTCACTCACTCATCTTCTGGAAGAATTTGTTTTCTGAAGTTTTATTTTGAAAATCAGTCTGTGCGCTTGACCGTTGTTTCCTGCCGAGGGAGGCGAGTTTCCTCGTATCGTGAATCAGCCACCCACGCTGAAGTTCCAACTGGACGGCCGGTGGACAAACCCATCCACGTGTGTGTCCACAAACTTCTCCACTCTTATCTCCAAGAGACGAACCGTCAACAGGTAACGGGTCGTGGTGTGTTTGAGCGTGCGGGAGCCCAGCAGTCTGCTCGTGTGGGGAAAAAGGTGTCACCCAGTCTGGTTCAAAATAACCAACTTTAGTTAACTTAGCTTCCACGTATTCCTTCCTCCTATTTCTTATTTTTCATAAGCTATTAATCTGTCAAGTAATGTGCCAACAGTTAAATCCTAACTGTCTGTTTGTTTTAATTTGAATTCTTGTCAACGTAGTTATTAAATCAGAGCTAATATCGATACAAATGTTTAATGTAATTTTTGTGATAGTTTCAATAAAAGGTCTATTTTTCTGGTAGACCAACATAAGTTGAAGTCTCTCGTGAAATTACATTTCTGGCTAATCACATCACAGATTTATTGATTTATTCTGAAAAAGTTGAGACCCCGTGAATTGGTGGCATGTTTGTGCAGATAAAAGTCTGCTCAGACCTGCGCATCTAAAAATATAGGGAAGTCAGTAAACTGACCAGTAAGTCCTATATCTCTACAATAATGGTGGTCCAGTAAGTGTTTAAATACCTTACCCCACATTATTCGTTACATATGCAAAAAGATGGATACATTTTTTTCTACATACAACTTTAACTCAAGTTTCTGATACTATCAATATATTTTGTCATTAGTTAGTTGTAGCTCAATGTATGTGGGGGTATGATGCATTCCTCAGGTTTAAGCATGCATTTGTATGTGGGCAAGATGTGAATGACAGTGAGTTCAGCTTGTGTAAAAAATGTAGTAATGAGTTCACATGAATCATGGATCAGAATGTCAGCATGTTCTTCGGAGTAGTGGCCTCTACCAGCTACTGTAAAATGTTTTCTATCCACTGTCCTGATCATAGCAACATGCAGTGTGACTGGAGGAGAACCCTGTGTTGCATAGAAGACAGACAAGTTTGAATGTCTTAAAATTTAAAACAATCTTTGAGTAGGGGAATACAGGAGCATAAAAAAATAAAATAATGTGAAAACGTTCAGCATTTTTTGTCAGTCATTCTAGAAAATGAAACTTATTTTATATAGATTCTTTACTCGGGGGGCTGAGATTGTGTAGAATAGGGCTTGAGACCAGAAAGTCACAGATTCATCTCCCCACCATGCCCACATGTTGTAGTGTTCTTGAGCAAGACACCTAATCCCTAACTGCTCCCAGGGTGCTTACATAGCTGCCCGCTGCTCCACCTGGGTGCATCTCTCGTGTGATGGGTTAATGCAGAGAACTAATTTTGTCATCGTAAGGAACCATATAATGATGACAACACATAGCACTTTTTTACACAGTGACATATTTCAAGTTTTTTTTGTCTGTAATTTAGATTATTATGACTTACAGATAAAAAAAAAAAAACTAAATTAAATGTCTCGGAAAATTTGAATACAGTATTGTAAAGAGGTTCAGTATTGTAAACTCCTGGTGTCACACGCTAATCAGCTGATCAACTCTTAGACATGAGCTACAAAAGTCTCATTCCTCAAGTCCAGCCTCTCCTGAACCAGAGACAATGTCAGAATCATCTTACCTGCTGAGTAGACACAGAACTGGATGATTGCTCAGTGGTCCAATATCCTCTTTTCACATGAAAGTCAATTCTGCATGTCATTTGGAAATCAAGGTCCCAGAGTCTGGAGGAAGAGTGGAGAGGCCCAGAATCCAGGTTGCTTGAAGTCCAGAGTGAAGTTTCCACAGCCAGTGATGGTTTGAGTCCATGTCCTCTGCTGGTGTTGGTCCACTGTGTTTTCTGAAGTCCACAGTTAACGCATCATCAACCAGGACATTTTAGATACTTCATGCTTCCTTCTGCTGATGAGCTTCAAGAAGATGCTGATTTAATTTTCCAGCAGGATTCAGTACCTGCCCACACAATAGTACCAAAAGCTGGCTGTGGAATATTCTAATTTTCTGAGACACTGAGTTTTGTTTTTTCAGTTTTCCATAATCATCAAAATTACAAGAAATAAAGTCTTGAAATATTTCACTCTGTAATATAAGTTTCACTTTCTGAAATGACTGACAAAAAAAAAACTTTTTCACAATATTCAAATTTTTTAGATGCACCTGTCTGTCAAATACTCTTGAAAATAGCATAATGTTGATTGTTAAAGCTAACATTCTGCCAGAGCATGATAAGATAAGATGAGTTTTACCTGCAAGAAATCTTTGTGTATATATTTTTTATTGGCTCACGTTGTAAGTTTCTTTTGGCTGCTCCTTCTGCAGGGATTGCCACAGCGAGTCTACTCATGAAAATTCTGTCAGTTGTTTTTTATGCCAGATGCCCTTCTTGATGCAACATGGACTCAAACAGGCAGCCCCAGGGTTACAAGGCTGCAGTACACAACTTACACAGCCCTAAAATGGTGTAAATCCTGAAATGTTTAACTCTTAATAGGACAGCGTTATTTTCTTTATAATAATAATAATGAATTCAATTTATAACGCACTTTTCATTAATGAAAATCTCAAAGTGCTACAAGGTGCAACATACTTAAATGTCAATAAAACAAATAATAAAACAATTAAAATCAATAACAGTATCAGCTAAGATCAAAATTCTTTACATATTAATAGGATGAAACAGCCATCGACAATGGGTGAAAGGGCATAACTAAACATCTTTATAGTTCCACACCATGAGAATTGTTCAGTCAAATTACTATTTTTACTCTTTTCACCAGGACCTTTGCTGGATCTCGGTTCACATTTTTAGAATTAATTTATTAAAAGGCAATATGTGACTGGCTGGATGGTAGTGCTGTGGTCTTGTAATCACGAGGTTGTGGGTTTGAGCCGAGGTTGCATCAGGAAGGGTGTCCAGCGTAAAAATAACTGTCCAATCTTTCATGTGAGTTTGATTGCTGTGGCAACCCTTGCAGACGAGAGCAGCCAAAATAAACTACTGTATATTAAAAGGCAAATGCGCAACAATATTTTTGCCTATGTGTTTGTCAGTGGACAAAATTGAATGAAACTCTGAAAGTAATCATAGATATACGTCTACAATTCATGAACTTTTGGAGTCAATCTCATTCAAGATGGACGCCACGGCTAAATAAATTTAGCCAACAACAAACTGCTATAACTTGGTCAAATCAACATGCATTGAACTAAGGTTTGATGTGACAGGAGCTGAGAATCATTTTGAATGCTATGGTTAGGCAAGCTGTTGCATTATTGATTGTGCATAATACATGTATCATTTACAAGGTTAGACCAAACTGAATATAACTTTGTCCCTTCTCATTATAAACTGATCTTTAAATTCTCACATAAAGGTGTCTGTCATCCTTCAGAATTGTAGGCTTTTAATATATTTCTTCTGATTTTCTCTTGATAAAAATAATTGAGGAATGAATGTAGACTTGAGCCATGAGTGGGATGGAGCAAATGACTAAGGGAAATCATGAACCCAGTGCTGGATGTAGAGTAAAGGGCGAGGCATAGCTCCGCGCTAGCGCGAGCGCGAGGCCACGCGGCGCCCTGCTGTGCGAGCTCCGCTTGCACAAGCCTTTGAACGCTCGCGCGAAAGCGCCAAGCTCAAATTTTACGACCGCTCACGCGCGCGCGGTGTCTCACAATAAACTGCCCTGGTGGCGGACTGTTTTGTATGACACACAAATGAATTAAATTCCTCTTCTTCATCGCTGATCGGGCCTTTTCTTTTGTTTTTTTGCCTAAAGTCAAGTAATCGCTTGAAGCGGTCACCATTCACTTCCTCCTCCGATGAGGAGGAATGAATGAACTTGTCACGAGTGAACTAAACTCATGTCCAACGTGGATGCGCAGGTTCTAAACATTTCCTGGTGTGCTTGTCTGCTGTGTGGGTTGAAGGACCAGCGCTCCCTGTTTTAATTTTAATTTTTAGGACTTTTTTATTAACATATAAACACAGAACAAAGCTGCACAGCCCTCTGCCTTTTCTTCAGACCCGACATTCTTCTCAGACCCGACCTGTCAATCAAATCAGTAGGCTGTCAGCAAATGACCAATCAGCGACCTCAATTTGTCCCGTAGCTAAATGCTCCGCCCTGCTTCTGCTCAAATGACATCAAGTATTTGGAGCGAAAACGTTGGAGCCACACGCGTGGCGCGGCGCTCGCTTGAGCGCGAGCTTTGCCCCAGCCTTTAGTGAGGAAAGAACATACCTGTAATGAGTAGATAACACAAGAAGAAGATGCAGTTCAAGGATTCAAGGTTCTTTATTTGTCATACGCCCCACATGTGGTACATGTGGTGGAACAAAATTGTGTACACAGGGTCCCAGTTACATCCAACAAAAATACAAATTGTAAAGAAAAACATTAAGATCTAAGATATGAACTAAGATAAACATTAACTAAAAATAAACTAAGCACTAATAGTGCCAAAACAATATGCTGAACAGCAGCACAAACATGAGTCTGTGTGAACAGAGGAGCACATATAAACACAGCAACGTGAAATAAATCAGTAGCATGATGTGATTGTTCCACAGTGATAACCATATTTTCCGCCATACACGTCGCTCCGCCCTATAAGTTGCATCAGTCCAAATATGTCTACTAAAGTGGAAAAATCCAAAAATATGTTGCTTTGCCGTATACGTCGCATCTGTTATGCGTCACCGCTGATGCGTCGCGTTTATTATGCGTCACTGCTGACAACACAGAAATGTGGGCCGGTGTTGTGCCAAAAATCGATGGGCTGCCAAATGGTGGCTGCAGGAGTGTGCAAGGGAGAACTTTAACAATAATTTAATTAGATTAACACTTAAAAACAATTACTTGTTTGCTCAAAATTATAGCAAAGGTGTGTCTCAGTGTAACTCTTACTTAATAAATACACCTTTCATTCAACCTTTATTTAGGCAGGTTAATCTCATTGAACCTCGAGGACTCCTTTACAAGAGAGACCTGTAAGACCTTGACGGTCAAATCAGCTGCATTTTCAAAAGCCGATAAGCAGAAACATGACTGCCCAGAGGGCGACTTGGTCCATTTTTTTTTGAAAATTAACAAGATAACCATCTAAAAACAATTATTTGTTAGCTCGACTTTATAGTAAACTTGTGTCTTTTACTTAATAGATGCATGTAGCGAAATGAAGCTGATTCTGTTGCTCCAGGCAGATGACAGTGGCAGGCAATGGCAATCCAATTCTGTCGTTAATAGCCACTTTTATATTATTACACCTATTACATGATACAATGGCATGCCTAACTACTCAAATGCCAACTAGTGACTGAAAATGGTAGTGTTCAATTTTTTCAGTCAGAATGATTGAAAACGGTCATATCTCAGCCAAAAATTGGTTTATAAATATGGGGAAAAAAAATCCATAAATACATCGCTTTGGCCTACAAGTCACAGGGCATGCAAATTATGCAAAAAAACTGTGATTTATATGCTGAAAATATGGTATCCTGGTTAGATATTCATGAGTATTAACAGCCTCAGGGTAGAAGCTGTTCCTCAGTCTTGTGGTTCTACACTTAATGCTCCTTAACCTCCTGCTTTAGGGGAGGGGGCCAAAAAGTGTTCTGGGTGAGTGGGGTCCTTCATGATGCAGGTGGCCCTTAATGAGATATAGAATATGGGTGCATTAAGCATTAACTCTTAATATAAAAATTGATAAACATTTAGTCAGAAAAACATTAATAAACTCTTAATTCAGTCGTCATGCTGTGATTTATTCTCAGATGTTACATTGTTCTGTATCTGTAAGATACAACTTTAGTTCTCTCTTTCTTTTGGTCTGTTACATTGCAACATGCCCAAAGCAGATTTGTTTTTCTACTTTTGTCTTACTGTAAAAATACAAGCTCACACACCCTCATATTTGCACAGATAAAATAAGCAGACAAATTCAGTTTGTTGAAGGAAAGTAAAGTATAATCAGTTTGCGAAGGGTACTTAGGCAATAATAAGATGCTTGGGGCAAACATAAAGCATCATTCTCAAATGTGCCTTGCCTGAGCTTCAGATTAAATTTGTCTTTAGGCGTTAACGATTACATATTAAAATAAATTAAATTAAAGCAGCCAAAAAAACATGGCTGCCACGGACGGTCGCTCGACAAAATGTTGCGGCTCGAGGGAGCTATCAATTTAATTAATTAATTCAATTAATTCATTCAATTAATTTGATTTGGAATATATACAGGTAAAAGTAAATAACTTCCAAATAACTAGCACACAGGAAAAATATTGACTTGCCTAGTTGGGAACTTGTTGGTGGGCCGGGTTGTCTTTTTCCTGGTCCTGTGGATTGCTGGGCTGCTAGACCCACGGAGTGGACCGCGAAGACCTGTGAGCTGCAGGAACAAGAGGATCCGGGAGTCGGACCTGAGTGCATTAGCTGCTGGAGTGCGGCTGAAGCAAGGCTGGGCTTGGACCATTGGCTGAGTAGCCACGGAGCTAACTAGCCGTGGAGTTAGCCCCACCAAGCTGGTGGAGAGTCGCGTGAGGCTGCTGTGGAGTCAATCTTCCGCGGTTGTGCCTGCTCTGCAAGGAGAGGGTTTTGGTCTGCTGACGTCAGGTCTGGATGCCTACTAGGAACCGGTCTTCCATGGCAGATTCTACGGACTACTAGGACCGTAAGGACTTGTTTTGCTTCTTCATTTTTTTCTTTTTCTGACGTTCGATTCGGGCGCAGTGGCCGCTGGCTACCACCGGAGGGCTGCCACGCCTTGAGATTGGAATAGGCTTCACTTGGCCAACTGAGGAAACATTTTCTCCAGGACGTGAGTACGTTAAATAATGTCAAATTAACCTAGACATACTAAAAAAGAACATTTGGATGAACAAAGTGATCAAAACATGGAGGACATTAAAAGGTCCTTGGATTTCATGAGCGCTGAAATAGCCAAATTGACATCTATACATGAACAGTTAATTGGATTATTTGAAGAAGTGAAACTACTTAGACTTCAAATAAATGAAAAGGATAAAAATATATTTGAACTTGAAAAGAGAGTTGATGAAATGGAAAGAAATACCAGACAAGAGAACCTGTTGATAACTGGTTTAACAATAAAACCAAAGTCCTAGTCCAAAGCTCTTAAGGGACCTGTAACAACAGAAGATGCTTCACAGAAGGATTTACAGACTTTGGCGAAACAAGTTGTGTCTTTTTTACAGAAAAATGACTTCAATATTGAACATGAGGATCTCTCAATTTGTTATACCTTGCCTGGTTTGGATAAAAACAAACCAGCGATAGTGGTCAGATTCATAAGTAGGAAACTGAGAAATAATGTACTGTATTGATGCAGGCAAAAAAAACTTTACGATACAAAGGTATACATCAATGAACATCTAATGAAAAAGAATGCCACTATTGCAAGGGAAGCAAGGTTATTAATAAAACATAAAAAAAAAACATCTACATGGACAAGAAACGGATTTGTTTGGATTAAAGCTCAAGATGATTCACAACCTAAAATAATAAAATAAATGAAGGACTTGGTAAAACATAAATAATCTAGAAGACGGCAAAGTCAGATCATCACGTTATCTTGAATATATAATTATTAAACATTAGTCTCATGAACAGATTTTTGGACTATGACAGAGAATACTGACTTAGAACCGAAAATATATAATGTTGATGATTTTATTGATCCGGGCTTCTTTCTTATTATAGAGGAGTGTGATTATTACAGTGAAAAACAATTTAATGATATTACTTTAACAAAACCTGGTAATTCATTTTAATAGTATGAGCATAAATGCAAATATTTCCAAGATAACTGATTATTTAAAGCAATTAAATAGAACATTTTCGATAATAGCTTTGTCAGAAACGTGGTTAATGATGATAACACAGATAATGTCCACATCGATGGATATGAATTATATACAATGAACAGAAACAACAAAAGAGGAGGTGGGGTAGCGCTATTTTTTAATAAAACAATAAAATGTAAATTGAGCAAGAAAATATCAATAATTGAGGAGAACATAATTGAGATGATAACAATTGAAGTATTGAATAATAATGATAGAAATATCATAATATGTTGTGTATACCGACCACCTAGCTTAAATTTTGACACATTCACAGATAAAATTATAGAACTATTAAATAAGAGCTGTAATAAAACAGTTTTTTATGCAGTGACTTTAATATTGATTTGGGGAAAAACAGATACCAACAGTGTTAGTACATTTATAGATTCAATTCAAACCTTAAATCTTTACCCATTAATATTAAAGCCAACAAGAATCACAACTCGTAGCGCAACAATAATAGATAATATTTTTTACAAATACAACAAATGGGGATCTGTTTGGTGGTATTTTAACAAGTGATCTTAGTGATCATCTACCAGTTTTTACAATCTATAAAAAGTATCAAACTATTGCAAAAACGACTGCTAGACAGAAAAAAAATACATAAAAGAAAGCATTAGATAAGTTAAAGGATGATTTAGCTAAACAAAATTGGGATAGTGTATATGTTGAAGACATAAACAAATCATATGATGTGTTTATGAATATCCTAGAAGCCCTATATTAAAAAAAAATTGCGCACTAAAAATTACACTAAGAAAAATCATGCAGATCAACTATGGATGATGAATGGTTTGAGAAATGCTTGTAAAAAAAAGAACTACTTGTGTTCATGCTTCTTGAAGTATAGAACACAGGAAGCAGAAGATAAATACAAAAAGTACAAAAATAAATCGGTTGGGATTATAAGAAAACACAAGAAGGAATATTACAGTGACTTATTAAATAAAAGTAGTAGGGATATGAGGGCAACATGGAGGGTTGTAAATGATAAACATAAAGTCAAAACAGGTATTTCACAGAACTTTATAATAGATAATAAGGAAATTAACGATGACAATGAAATTGTTAATGGATTTAATCAGTACTTTGTGAATGTTGGAACTAGCCTTGCAGCTACGATTCCAAAAGTGAATAAAAATGTGAACTATTTAATCGACAGCTGTTTAGACAGTATGTTCTTGAATGGAACTAATAAAGAATAAATAATGAAAGTAGTCAACAACTTTACAGATAAAAAATCAAAAGATTGATTGGATATGGATATGACGTTTGTTAAAAACTTAATGAGTCATGTAATTGAACCGTTCACATATTTGTAATTTATCCTTTACAACGGGTGTATTTCCAGATAGAATGAAGGTAGCTAAAGCGGTTCCTTTTTTCAAAAGTGGTGACAAATGTGTGTTTAATAATTATAGACCGATATCCCTGTTACCACAGTTTTCAAAAATCTTGGAGAAACTAGTCAACAACAGATTGGACCAATTCATTTAAAAACAAAAATTTCTAACTAATAATCAATATGGTTTTAGAGCAAAATATTCTACATCTATGGTGCTTATGGACTTTATGGAAAAAGTAACTACTGCTGTTGACCATAAACAATACAGGTAACCCCCCCACTTACGACTCCATCGACCTACGAACAACGGGACCTACGAACGTATCATATTTAATAAAAAATATGAAAATACTGTATTAAAAAAAATATATATATTTTTTTTTTGTGTTTAAATGTTCTTAATTTCATGTGTACATCACTTTGTTGCAGCTGTGGTTGTTTTAAAGGCTTTATAAATAATAATTATGATAAAAAAGATCATTTCTGATCATTTTTGAGCAATCTTGGGCAACAGGAAGTAGGTCTTCAGTTTACACGGTCACAAATTAATGTAGAACACCGGACGCCATTTTAGGTTCAGTCACTGGGGTCTCCGGTCACAAATTACAGTAATGTAGAACACCGGACGCCATTTTAGGTTAGCTGCCCGGGAGCCGGCCGAAGACTGGTGACCAGGATGGCTTCATATGGATTAATTACGAGCTGGAAACGTCTCTGTGAACTTTGTGGATGTCTCAGGCAGCAGCGGATTTATCGCTGATCGTGCCAGGCCGCCGCGCGAACACCTCCGGCCAGGCTCTGGCCTGGCTAGCTCCAGAAGCTAACACGGGAGCTAACACGGGAGCCGGCCGAAGACTGGTGACCAGGATGGCTTCATATGGATTAATTACGAGCTGGAAACGTCTCTGTGAACTTTGTGGATGTCTCAGGCAGCAGCAGAAGCTGCAGATTGATCGCGCCGCCGCTCCAACACCAGCTCATGGCTTGGCTAGCAGAAGCTAGCCAGCTAGCTAACACAGGTCTGGAGCAGCTGCGGTGGTTCACTGGCCGGCCGCCGCGCTGCTCGGCCCGACAACAATCAACGCATGGCAACCTAAGATGTCGGCTTTGACCATCTCAAAGTAAGAAAATATATTTTTATTTATTCTGTAAATGTGAATAGCAATGTTTAACATTACAGTACACTACTGTACATGCTTAAATGTGTGCGCGCGCTCCGTTAGCATGATAAATAAAGGTTGAATGAATGAATGAATGAATAAATTAAAAAAAAAAAAAATTTCACCCCCTACCTATGGCAGAATCGAGCTGCGAACCGTTCTTAGGTCCCGAACTCGTTCGTAACACGGGGGTTCCCTGTATTGTGTTAGTGTGTTTGTTGATTTAAAAAAGGCTTTTGATACTGTTAATCATAGTATTCTCCTTGATAAATTACATAAGTATGGTATCAGAGGATTGGCGATGTCATGGGTGTGTAGTTACTTGGAAAACAGGAAACAGTTTGTACAGTTGGATGATTTGAGATCAGATCATTGTACCATTACATGTGGAGTTCCTCAGGGATTGGTACTTGGTCCGAAGTTGTTCATCTTGTATGTAAACGATTTGGTTAAGGTGTCTGGTCTCTTCAAATGCATTCTTTTCGCTGATGATACAACTTTTTTTTGTTCTGGTACTAATATTGAACAACTATTGGAGTCAATGATGAAGGAGTTTGTTAAAATTCAGAATTGGTTTAAACTCAACAAATTATCATTAAACTTGGAAAAAACAAACTATATGATATTTAGTAATAGAAATAAAACAATTGATGTTCCATTTCAAGTTGAGGATTCAGTGATTTGTAGAGTAAGTGAGGCAAAAGTTTTGGGTGTTGTCATTGACGATAATCTATCATGGAAACAACATATTAATTCTGTTAAAATGAATATATCTAAATCTATTGCAATATTTTATAGAGTTAGACATCTACTAAACGTCAAGGCACTGTATTTGTTGTATAATACAATTACTGTGCCACATTTGATTTATTGTGTTAATGTTTGGGGAAAAGCGTGTAAATCAATCACAATGCCTATTTTTATTTTGCAGAAAAGAATTGTAAGAATTATAACAAGAAAACATTACTGTCACCCATCAAGTGAATTATTTTATCAAATGAAGTTGCTGAAGTTCTATGATTTGGTGGACTATAACATTTTGTCACTTATGTATAGAGCTCATAAAAATACACTACCATCAAATATCCAAATGTATTTTGTGAAAAGATCAAGCTGCTACAATCTCGAGGGGAAAGATGTATTTGTAAATTCGCAGTTTAGAACTAGTTTGAAGGGAAGAACTACCTTAATTCAAGGAATACGATTATGGAATGACTTAATGACAAATGTTAAGGAAGCCAAATCAATCATTGTATTTAAGAAACTGGTTAAAAACGAATTGTTAAACAAATATAAATGAATGTATTTTAATGAGTAATATATGTGAATTGAAAATTGAATGAGTTATTTACTTATTTTGTTATTATAGAAATTTTTGTTTGAATTGTTATTAGATAAATAAGGAGCAGATTTAATAAGATACTTTCTTCATCTGCTACCTTTCATTTTATATATATATATATATATATATATATATATATATATATATATATATATATATATATATTAGGGGTGTAACGGTACGCTAAAATCACATTTCGGTTCGGTTCAACTACAAGGAGGGCTCGGTTCGGTTTATTTTCGGTTTATTTTCGGTACAAAAAATTATTTTTTTTACAAAATAAAGACTTACAAAATGTTTATTTTGAAAATATGCCAAAAATATGTTTGTATTGTATTGTAGTAATAAATAAAAGTGACCCATTTGGATGATATTTTAAATAAACAGCACTCTACAATAAATAAACTATATGAACAATAATAAAAATCTTAATAAATGCAATAACAGTCAGAACCAGAACAATAAGCAGCAACAGACTGTTTACAATCTAACTAATCAAGTTTTTGTTCAGTAGCAGCAGTGTGGCTGTATTTGTCCTCATTACTGTACTCACAACTTCTTCTTGGTGGGACAGGTGTTGGAACAGTTCAGAGTTCAGTTCAGTCATCACACACTTCTTAGCTGCAGGTGGATTTACCTCTGTCACAGACTGGAAATAAAAAACAAAAGAGGTTAAAAAAAACAAGTTAATAAGATTATGATTTAAAAAAAAAAATATTATAGAACCTCTTGAACGGTTGAATCTCTCACTCTTCATCATCATGGCAGGGCTTTAATCTGGTCCAGGGCTTGTTGTTGACAACATCAGTTAGTTTTTTCATAAAGAGCTGAACTTTTTGAAGTGTTGACGTGATGAATGTCTCATAGCGACGCTCAGTAACTTTAAAGCCTGCGCATATAACAACGTTCAGAGATTCAGAGATTTAAAAACTCATACAGCTTGTGTTATTGCTCTGGACCGCTCTGATTACCTGATGAAGTAGTTTTAATGCAGCTGCTGTTCACGTTCGGATGAAGTAGTTTTAATGCAGCTGTTGTTCACGTTCGGATGAAGTAGTTTTAATGCAGCTGTTGTTCACGTTCGGATGAAGTAGTTTTAATGCAGCTGTTGTTCACGTTCGGATGAAGTAGTTTTAATACAGCTCTTCGTTCACGTTCGGATGACAGTTTCCAGCGCGTTCACGTTTTAGACGTGTTGCTGCTGCAGAGAGCTGCGTCACGCAGCTGCTGCAGAGTCTTCATGAAACAAAGTCCACACAAGCTGCGCGTGCGCTCGTCTTTTAACAAGAAAGCTATAACGTTCACAAACAGGAGACCGCACGAGATGCTAACGGCTAAATGCTGCGCGTGCCACGCGATAATAGCTCCGTGCTGAAACGCGCCCAGGAAATTTTGTTCCGCGGTGCATATATTCCCCTGTTAAGAACGTTTAATGAGTGAAAAAATAACCGAAACGGTACGCAGGTGGACCGAACCGAACGTGGTGTACCGAAACGGTTCGGTACACCCATTACAACCGTTACATGCCTAATATATATATATATATATATATATATATATATATATATATATATATATATACATATACATATATATATACATATATAT
>JBBPBX010041967.1:10790-28611 GCA_038048925.1 Garcialebias charrua | reverse complement strand
AACTATTAACATTTTTCCTCTTCCTGTTTACCTGTTGACTATCTTGAATTGAATCTTGAATTGGTCTTGGACTGATTGAAGATTTAATTTAGGATTAGGATTAATTTAACTTTGTTTATATGTGTGTGCGTGATCACACATCTATGTGTACATTTTTGGCCTTGCATGAGGTGCTTATACATTTTTTTTCCCTCTTATGATACTGGAGCACTAGTTTAAAAGTTAGACAGGAGACTTATTTTTAATTTTTATGGAGCTTGCTGCTTCTGTTTTTTGCAGCTGTCCAGGGTGGGAAAGGGAGGGGGTGGGGGGTCCATCACTGCCATTAATTTATATTTTCTTTCACTTTGCCAAGAACTGCACAGCCATCAACACATTAGACTGTATTACCTACCTTTCTTATACAAATTATTAGTAATATGAGTGGTCAGTTGGTGTTGTCAAGCTGGAACGTCAAAGGTTTGAACCACCCCGTCAAGAGAAGGAAGGTGCTTTCTCATTTAAAACAGTTAAAAACAGGCATTGCTTTCCTGCAGGAGACTCACATTAGAAGTGACGATAGCAAACGATTACTGCAAACATGGCACGGGCAGAGTTTCCATTCCTCCTTTCGAGCAAAGGCTCGGGGCGTCTCGATCCTCATCAGTCAAGACATTTCATTTGAACCATTTCAAGTTAACTCAGATAAATATGGTCGTTTTGTGATTGTTTCCGGTAAATTGTACAACACACCAGTAGTGCTAGTTAACGTTTATGCCCCAAATACGGATGATGTTGGTTTCTTTGAGAAATTATTTTCACTGCTCCCGGACCTAAACACATATTCATTGATACTCAGTGGTGACTTGAATTGCTGGTTGGACCCAGTCTTGGACAGATCCTCTACAAACCCTGCCACAGCCAGCAGGTCGTCCCACACTATTCGTGCCTTTTTATCTAAATATGGCCTGTGCGATGTATGGCGTTTTTTACACCCAGCTGAGAGAGAATATTCTTTTTTTTCTCATGTTCATCACTCGTACTCGAGGATCGATTACTTTTTCATAGACAACAAACTTCTTCCCTCTGTCCGTGGCTGTGACTACCACAGTATTGTCATCTCAGACCATGCACCTGTCACTCTGTCTCTGTCCCTCCCTGACATTCCTATAAGGAGTAGACAGTGGAGATTCAATTCAACGTTACTGTCAAACAATGATTTTGTTACATTTATAGAAAAAGAAATAACCTTCTTTCTATCCATAAACAGAACTCCTGGGATCCCATTGTCAACCGTTTGGGATACCCTTAAGGCCTATCTTAGGGGACAAATCATTTCATATACCGCCCGGCTGAGGCAAAAATCTCAAAAAGAAAGAACTGATTTAGCCCAGCAGATAAAAGAAATTGATCAACAATATGCTCAAAACAAATGCCCTAATCTGTACAAAAAAAAAGTAGAACTCAAAACTAAGTTTGATTTATTGTCTACATACTCAATAGAACAATCACTTTTGAAAAGTAAATCATCATTTTACATACATGGAGAAAAGTCAGGAAAACTACTGGCAAATCAGTTGAAGGGTGCCACGGCTAAACAAATCATCCCTAAGATCCAATTAAAGAACGGCACCATAACTCTAGATCATTTACAAATTAACAGAGCATTTAAGGACTTTTATTCCCATTTATATACTTCAGAATCTCAAACCAACAAGAATTTATCTTCTCAGTTTTTCGAAAAGACCAATATGCCAAAACTCACACCCAATCTGAAAGATGCACTGGAGATCACAATATCCCTGACAGAAATTGTGTCAGCTGTATCGGTAATGCAGTCTGGCAAATGTCCGGGTCCTGACGGCTTCCCTGCTGAATTTTTTAAGAAATTTTCTCCATTACTTTCCCCACTCTTACACTCGGTTCTCTTAGAGTCGTTTGACAAAGGATCCCTTCCGAAATCTTTCTTAGAGGCCTGCATTACCCTCATTGCAAAGAAAGGAAAAGACCCAACTCACTGTTCCTCTTATCGACCAATCTCCCTTTTAAATACAGATGCCAAAATTTTAGCTAAAGTTCTTGCTCAAAGGTTGGAAAAGATCCTTCCTTTCATCATATCAAAAGACCAGACTGGATTCATTAAAGGCAGGCACTCCTTTTTTAATATCAGACGCCTTTTGGACATTATTTATTCTCCTTCGGATACTGTTCCTGAGTGTGTTATTTCCCTTGATGCGGAGAAAGCATTTGATCGGGTTGAATGGGACTACTTGTTTAATGTTCTTGACAAATTTGGTTTTGGCCCCAATTTCATTACATGGGTGCAATTAATTTATTCACATCCCACCGCAACCATTCGTACCAACTCTCAGATATCGAAACCATTCAGTCTACATCGAGGAACTCGCCAGGGATGCCCACTGAGCCCTTTGCTCTTTGACCTGGCAATTGAACCTCTTGCCACTGCTTTGCGGTCCTGTGACACAATTTCAGGAATCTGGAGAGGCGATATGGAGCACAAGGTCTCCCTTTATGCTGATGACCTTTTACTTTTCATTTCTCATCCGACTGACACGCTGCCTTCCGTTTTATCATTACTTGAGGAATTTGGAATCAATTCTGGTTACAAATTAAACTTGAGTAAAAGTATAATTTTCCCTGTCAATACCCTGGCGCAGACTCTTGACTTTAGTAAATGGCCTTTTAAAATTGAGAAGATAAAATTCTCTTACCTGGGTGTTACAGTTACGAGGAGGTATAAGGATTTATATCAAGAAAATTTTGTCTCTCTGTTGAATCAGACAAAGCAGGCATTATCCCGATGGTCACCGCTTTCCACTTCCCTCATAGGCCGTATTAACTCAGTCAAGATGGTCACTTTACCTAAGTTTTTATATCTCTTTCAAAATATTCCTGTTTTTATCCCTGGTTCATTCTTTGTTCAGTTAGATTCCATCATTTCATCATATCTGTGGCAAGGAAAACGTCCACGCTTAAATAAGACACATCTCCAAAAAACTAAGGCCGCAGGCGGTCTTGCCCTTCCAAATTTCCGCTTTTACTATTGGGCAGCAAACTTGCACTGTCTAGCAGAGATGCTCACAAGTCATTTTTTGCAAGTCCAAGTCAAGTCTCAAGTCTCTGATCTCAAGTCCAAGTCAAGTCTCAAGTCTCTGATCTCAAGTCCAGGTCAAGTCCAAGTCAAGTCTCAAGTCTCTGATCTCAAGTCCAAGTCAAGTCCCTAATATTTGAGTGACACCGTGAATGAATGTATGCTATTCATTCGCAAACAATGGACATTAAATGTCTCTCCTTTTAAAAATATCCAGGTTAACATTAGATTAACACACTGACGCTAAGCTTGTTTGTAGCAGCTGCTAACAACCTTTTAGGCAGTGACTGACTACACGTTACAGCTTATTTTTATCTGAATGTAGAGGCCAAAACATTACATTAAATGTCTCTCCTCAATTCAATTCAGTTCAGTTTATTTATACTGTATAGCTCCAAGTCACAAGTTGTCTCAGGGCACTGAACAGAAACAATCAAATATAAAAATAATAAGTTAACAGAAACTTTAATATAAAAATAATAAGTTAACAGAAACTTTAATATAAAAATAATGGTAACACTATTTATCTGAGGAGACTGCTTTGAGTTTAACTCCATGTTATAAAAAAGCTACAGTAGTTAGCCAGAGTTATTTCAGGATGAAATAATTTGAACTTCTGTTTGAATTTAATGCTATGAACTTTTTCCTTGAACTTTTTCCTTTTTGTTACATTTACCGGTACTATGAATTTCTCACAGGGCAGAGAGCCAACATGGAGGACTCACAAACATATACAGTATTATTATTATTATACAGTACAAATAATATTGTCCAGTGTCTGATGCTGCAGTCATGTTACTGAGCTCCCACTGATGGGCTAACCTGGTTCCACCACAGCAGCAGGATCCTCAGACAGAACAGCTGGTGGGATGTCCTGGTATCTGCAGCCCTCTCTCCATTTGTTTCTTCATGGACATGGAGCTGTGAAATTATGTTGTGCCCTTTCCTCAGCAAAACGCTCCTCCAGTGGAGACTTTCTGGACAGACTGCAGGGAGGTTCCTAAACAAACAACAGGTTTATCAGTATTATCAGTAAAAAGAGATTATTAAATCATTTTTAAGACTGAGAATGTATACAATTATTAGCTCTGTTGTTATTGCCTAACTAACCTATTCAATAATTCTTCAAACTGTGACATTCACTCATAATGGAATGAAAGAGAACATAAACAGAAATTATATAATAATGAAAACTAGAGACATTAAAACATTTTAAAAGACACAGAGAACTTTAAATGAATTAAGAATGTTAATAAGTGTTGGACACAGAGAACTTTAAATGAATTAAGAATGTTAATAAGTGTTGGATTTGAGTGCAATGTAAGTGCAATCCATGGTTGAATTGAATCCACATCTGAAAAGGGATGCAACCTTTTCACAACATATGCTGTAACTGTTTTGTGGCACTCGGTTACACTGACGTACAGTATTTACCTTGGACAGTCACTGGTGAACACTGTGAAGCCATTTCAGGTCGTTTGTCTAAGAAAAAAAAACGAGCTAACGTTAGCATCGTGTTTGTATTTGAGCTGACTTACCGCTTTAAGCGGAGTATAACTTATTAGCTGCCTTAATGTTGGTATGAGACTAGTTTATAGTTTATTTATTTACCTGATGGAGCCGAAGAGGTAGCGATTAGCGAAAAGTTCGGCGGAGCGTTTTGCAGACGGACCACTCTGTACTTCCGGTCGGATACGAAGCGAAAATAATCCGGTGGAGTGCGTCAAAGACGGGACACTATTTTACTTCTCCACCCTCCTTTGCATGATAGAAAATTATTGCAAGTGCTGCACTGACCTGACTGGTCATTTTATTAAATTAGTACGCTATCGATAGCAGATGCACACTTCCGGTGGATTCTTCTTCGTTGGTTTTCGGTGGCGGCTAGGGGTGGGCGATACTGAGAATTTTGGAATCGATCCGATACCTAGTAAATACTGTGCTAGAATCGCATACTTCGATACCGATTCCGATACTTGGGGGCGCTGTTGAACCGCACAAAATTGAACAGTGTGAGTAACAAAATATTTGCCCATCACCTCTTTTACAACACACAGTTGTTTAAATAAAAGTCACCAGTGCAAAATAACAAAAAAGCAGCAATGTTACAAAAACATAACACTGTCAAAATCACAAAAACAGTGATAAGTGATAAACAAAAACAAAAAAAAGCGCGACAACAAAGCATCGATTCCACAGCGCTCCTCCTCCACCATAACCCTCAGCACTGGCTCTCCTCAGGGATGTGTGCTGAGCCCCCTTCTGTTCACTCTGCTCACATATGATTGTACAGCCACACTTCCAGGCTGTCATATTGTTAAGTTTGCAGATGATACAGCGGTGGTGGGATGCATCACAAACAATGATGAGTCCAGCTACAGACAGGAGGTGGAACATCTGGAGAGCTGGTGCAAAGAGAATAATCTTCACATGAATGTGAAGAAGACAAAGGAGATGATTGTGGACTTCAGAAGGAACAAACACACCCATGCCCCACTGAAAATAGGTGGGTCTGCAGTGGAAGTGGTCTCCAGCTACAAATACTTGGGTGTACACATGAATGATAACCTCAGCTGGAGCAACAACACCACCAGCCTGATCAAGAAAGGTCATCAGAGACTCTACTTCCTCAGACGGCTGAGACGTGCTGGTCTGAGCAGCCCAGTTCTCACCTCGTTCTACAGGTGTGCAGTGGAGAGCGTCCTGTGCTCCAGCATCAACGTGTGGCATGGAGGCTGCACAGTTGAAGAGAGGAAAGCTCTACAGAGAGTGGTGAAGGCTGCACAGAAGTCTGTTGGAGTCAGTCTCCCCACCATCACAGACATTTACACCTCCAGATGCAGGAAAAGAGCCACCTGCATCATGAAAGACCTCACTCATCCAGCACACTCACTCTTTGCCCCACTCCCCTCAGGACGGAGGTTGAGGAGCATCAAGTGTAGAACCACTAGACTGAGGAACAGCTTCTACCCTGAGGCTGTTAGACTCATGAATAAATAAAAATAAAATAAAAAATAAACACTGCAAAATATCACATCATGCTGATGCTGATCTGTTTTCTTGTTGCTGTGTTTATCTGTGTTCATCTGTGACCATCTGCTCATACAAACTCATGTTCGTGCTGCTGTTTATTCCCACTATATTAGGCTTAGTGTATTACTAGTTGATGTTTTTCTTAGTTAATTCTAGATGTTATTACTGTTTTTCTATTGCATTTGTTGTTGGATGTAACTGGGACCCCGTGTACATAATCTCGTTTTCATCACATGTACCACATGCGGTGCAAATGACAATAAAGACTCTCTGACTCTGACTCTCTAGTATCGATTCGATACCAAGTACCACCTTGGTATCGATAGTATCGATACTAGAATCGATACGCCCACCCCTAGTGGCGGCTACTTCCGGTCGGCTAACTAGCATCGAACATAGGAATCGCAAATTAATATTTTGAACGATTTCGGGAAAACCGGACAGTTAGTCCCGGTTCCGAACAATTCTCGATACTCACGAGTCTCAAATGGCGAGTCCGAGTCGAGTTGGAAGTCTTCTGAATGCAAGTCCGAGTCGAGTTGGAAGTCTTTTGAATGCAAGTCCGAGTCGAGTCTGAAGTCTCTGTTTTTGCGACTTAAGTGCGACTCGAGTCCGAGTCCCAAACTCGAGTCCCCATCTCTGCTGTCTAGCATTCTGGTCATTCTATTACAACAGGCCTGACAGCCCTGACTGGGTAGAGATGGAGTCACAGTGTTCTGGGAAATGGTCCTCCGTGGCTTTCTTGGGATCCTCATTCCCGCTTCCACCATTTACAACTGTTACAAATCCAGTTATAAAACACTCACTAAAAATCTGGGCACAATTTCGTAAATATTTTGATTTCTCTAGTTTCTCTCTTTATAGCCCTATTATGTCTAACCAACTTTTCAAACCATCATCTCAGGACTCTGTTTTTAAAGAATGGCAAAGAAGGGGTATAGTACGCTTCAATGACTTGTTTCTTAATAACACTTTAGCTTCATTTCAACAACTATGTGAAAAATTTAGTCTTCCCCAGTCCAATTTTTTTAGGTATCTCCAAATACGGCACTTTATTACTCTTCATTTGTCCAACCTCTCCATTTCAACTGATAGCAGTATTGTTGACACTATTCTTTCTCTAGACTAGGGCTGGACGATATGGCCAAAATTTTTATCACGATATAGTTCTTAATTTCGGTCGATAACGATATAATTCGATATCGATATAAACAATATAAAAGCCTAAAAAAAACTATAAACTATACAAATAAATTAATGTTCTCCTTGTATTTGTATTTAGCCTCCAAAAAGATGGAAATCACCATCAAATAAACATAAACTTCTCAACCCAATAATTCTCAGTCGGGTCATCTGGACACTTTCTTTTTTATAGAAACGTTTCACCCTCCATCCTCCATCCAATTTCTATAAAAAGAAACTGTCCAGATGACCCGACTGAAAATTATTGGATTTGGTACGTGGATTATTGAGCATGAACTTTCTTGCCATAAAATTCTCAACTGTGTCAATATTAATAGTTTTAACTTTAAACATCTTTAAAATTTACAGCATTGAAATTCATAGTTAATTAAATAAAACTTTTGGGTGTTGTTATTTATAAGAAGCTGACATAGAAATCTCATGGAAATTACTTAAGAATAAAAATAACAAAATCAATTGCATTACTGTATAAAGTAAAATAGTTTTTGAATGACAAAGTTTTGAATATATTGAATAATGTAATGATTGTTCCATATTTAATCTGTTGTATTGAAGTTTGGGGAAAAGCATGTAAAACTATTACAAACCCTGTTTTTTTTTTGTTTTGTTTTTAAAGAGCTATAAGAATTATTAGTAGGAAGTGCTATGGTCACCCAACAAATATTTCATCAGTTTAAATTATTAAAATTTTATGATTTGGTTGAACATAGTATTTTACAAGTCATGTATAAAACTGAAAAAAAATTACCCCCCAAATATTCAATTAAAATTTGTTTAAAGTTATTAAACCCTGAAGGGAATGTAAATGTTTGTAAAACCTCCATTTAGGACTAGTTTGAAGGAGCTGAGTTGTAAATCAGGAAACAGGATTGTGTTGACTTGATATCACCATAAACATTTCTAAAACTATTTATATGTTTTAAAATATGATTAAATCAAAGTTGTTGGGAAGGTGTGGTGCAGGTGAAGTGAAGGTTGTTTGTTTGTAGTTATTTTGTATTTTTTAAACAAGGGGCAGATATTAAAACACTATTTTCGTCTTTCTGCACATTTTCATTCAGTGTTTTTTTTTCTTCTGATGAATTTGTTTTATTTTGAATTTAAAAAACATGCAGCGCTGCTGGGGCTGTTTGTTTACGTCGTAGTTTCAGGGAAACGTTGGCTCAAACTTTATTGTTCTTCATCTTCTGACTCTCATCATATTCTATCGAGTGGAAACTCTTCAGATTAAACAAGTTAGAATAGATGTTCCCACCGCTAGTTAGAACGACTTTGTCACGTTTTGCAAAATAAAGAAACCGAGTAAGACTCGCTGCAGATGAGACCTGCAGTTTAACAAAACCGAACTACGTCCACACCGACGAATTAGTCTTTCCTCTCATCAGTGATGTCGTCTGCTTTCTCTTCGCTTGTGAAACTTTGTTCAGTCACATTCTGACGGTCATGAGCACTCGTTTGACTCGTTTTGAAGCGAAAACTTAACGCGCTTTGGAGACTAGCTTAGCTTTTAGCCTGCTACCGCTAACGCCTGCTGCTGGACTGAGCGCTGCGTAACAACGACGTCACCACGCACGTTTTGTGTCACAGCTTTTTCTGTCCGGGCGGGTTGTTGAAGCAGCCGCTCCAACCCGAACAGAAACAGAAAAACGTCAGTGAAACGTTGTAAAATCCTATCGAAATATCGAAAATATGCTTAAACTTCATATCATCGTTATTGAATAAAAGTATATCGCGATATTTATCGTTATTGAATTATCGTCCAGCACTACTCTAGACCCAAATAAAAAACAGTCCATTTCATTCATTTACAGTAAACTATTGGATTTGAAGCGTGCTTCCTCAGATAAAATCAAAGCTGCTTGGGAAGAGGATCTCGGCTCCTCTATTTCAGAGGACTCTTGGACCTCCATACTCAAACTGGTGAGCTCCAGTTCTTTCTGTGCTAGACATTGTCTAATACAATTTAAAGTGGTGCACAGAGCTCACATCTCTAAACTGAAATTGTCCTCTATGTATCCTGATGTCAGCCCATACTGTGTGAGATGCAAACATGCTGAAGCCTCTCTCTCCCATATGTTTTGGTTTTGCCCATCTATGAACAAATATTGGCGGGAAATCTTTCAGACATTATCACGTGTACTAGATACACGTCTGAACCCTGACCCACTGATTGCTCTGTTTGGTCTTGTAGAGGGCATGACAAACCTAAATAAAAACCAACAACATGTAATATCGTTCACCTCTCTCCTGGCCAGACGAGCTATTTTGCTTAGGTGGAAAGAACCGTCTCCACCCACTCACGCTCAGTGGTTGGCTGACATCATGTCCTGTTTAAAGCTGGAGAAAATCAGATTCACACTCCAACAGAAAGAGGGTAAATTTGAGAATGTTTGGGGACCTTTCCTGAATTTGTTCCAGTCTCTCTGACAACACAATTCACTCAGGTTAATGCAGTCTCTTGGCTATTTTACCTTCTATTTATTTTTTTCCCTTTTCTTTTGGCAGTGATTGGGTAGGGATTATTTTCTATGTTATTATTATTATTTTTTTTTTCTCTTTCTTTTCCTTTAGTGTGGATTATAATGCACATGTTACAACTCTAATTGACTGTTGTTTTTTTTGTTTTGTTGTTGTTGTTGTTGTTGTTGTTGTTGTTGTTGTTGTTGTTGTTGTTGTTGTTGTTGTTTGAAAAAAAAATGAAAAAATTCAATAAAAAGATCTTGAATTTGAAACAGCAGAAAGGACTGAATAAAACAAAAACAAGAAAAAAGTACGATGCAGTGGCAGCCACTATGCCCCAGCGTTCACTCACCGGAAGTTTTAACTGTACAGTTACCAAGCACTTAGCCTATCCTAACACAGTACCCTACACAATTATCAAAAAACACACGTTTTAGAGCCATAATGAAGGGGAAAAAAGTTAATTTCCTACTGGGAGCTGGTGAATCCGTCCACCTCGGTGCAGCTCGTCCACGACGTAAAAACCGCCGTCAGCTCGGTACATCTGCCGTATTCCGTTGTAAAACCGCCGTCAACCTACCCAGCCTACCCAGCTAATAGAGAGAGAGAGCTGTCGGGTCTCGCTGTCATTTCAACTCTGAAAACATTCACGGAAGCAAACGCTTTTACTAAAGTGTTGAGACCAGAAAATTCTGTCTTCTGATTGGTCTGATCAGGAGAAGGGAGTGATAACGTGAAGCTTTAGACTTTGAGGTCAACAGAGAGTTTGTTTAGAAAACAAAGAGGATTGTTTTAGGGAAAGTGTAGGGCTGGACGATATGGCCAAAATTTTTATCACGATATAGTTCTTAATTTCGGTCGATAACGATATAATTCAATATCGATATAAACAATATGAAAGCCTAAAAAAACTATAAACTATACAAATAAATTAATGTTCACCTTGTATTTGTATTTAGCCTCCAAAAAGATGGAAATCACCATCAAATAAACATAAACTTCTCAACCCAATAATTCTCAGTCGGGTCATCTGGACAGTTTCTTTTTTATAGAAACGTTTCACCCTCCATCCTCCATCCAGTTTCTATAAAAAAGAAACTGTCCAGATGACCCGACTGAGAATTATTGGATTTGGTACCTGGATTATTGAGCATGAACTTTCTTGCCATAAAATTCTCAACTGTGTCAATATTAATAGTTTTAACTTTAAACATCTTTAAAATTTACAGCATTGAAATTCATAGTTAATTAAATAAAACTTTTGGGTGTTGTTATTTATAAGAAGCTGACATAGAAATCTCATGGAAATTAAGAATAAAAACAACAAAATTAATTGCATTACTGTATCCACAGTATTCCTACGCCCCATGACGCTTTGCGCGAAATGTGCACACGACTTCCGGTTGACCGGAAACACCGTTTGTTTACATGCGAGTAATACAGTTGAAGACAGTCCAAACTTTGTTGTTTTAGTTCATTAAAAATGTCGGAACACCACTCGTTTTGTTAAAAATGTCGGAACACCACTCGTTTTGTTAAAAGAGGAGGGACAAATAAAAAGAAATTACAGATGTTACCTGATCGCGCAGACATAATTTAAAAATACATAAATAGCGAACGCGTTTGCTCCGGCCTCTCGGCTAAGGTTTGTTAGCAGCTATCTCGGCTAAAAATACCGGTCGCGTCTGAGATCTATCGTTTTAAGACAGTAAATCTTCCAAAACTCTCATTAATAAACCCTCCCCGAATAAAAAGATGTTACCTGATCGCGCAGACATAATTTAAAAATACATAAATAGCAACGCGTTTGCTCCTGTCTCTCGGCTAACGTTTGTTAGCAGCTATCTCGGCTAAAAGTCACGGTGTTCTGTAACACCGGTCGCGCCTGACATATATCATTTTAAGACAGTAAATCATCCAAAACTCTCATTAATAAACCCTCCCTGAATAAAAAGAAATTACAGATGTTACCTGATCGCGCAGACACAGCCATAGAGAAGGATGCAGGAACACTCTTTCTTTGTTTTGGGTCCGTGTTGAAAACACTGTTGTTTTAGCCAAAGATTTAGCTTGGTCCGGTTGTTGGTGCAGCCGCGAACAGCACAGCAGGTACCTGAACCCCGGTAGGACATTTCAGTAAACGTTCCGTTTAAACAAAAGCTGTGTTTGCTCCGATAAAATGAATGAAAATAACTTTCAAAAACACCCGCGATCCATACTCCGCCTATGGAATACAGGCACTTCCGGTGTCGGACAGGAAGTACAATGCACATTCGCTTCTACAGTGACACCCTCAGGAATACTGTGGATAAAGTAAAATAATTTTTGAATGACAAAGTTTTGAATATATTGTATAATGTAATGATTGTTCCATATTTAATCTGTTGTATTGAAGTTTGGGGAAAAGCATGTAAAACCATTACAAACCCTGTTTTTATTTTATAAAAAAAAGAGCTATAAGAATTATTAGTAGGAAGTGCTATGGTCACCCAACAAATATTTCATCAGTTTAAATTATTAAAATTTTATGATTTGGTTGAACATAGTATTTTACAAGTCATGTATAAAACTTTTAAAAAAATTACCCCCCAAATATTCAATTAAAATTTGTTTAAAGTTATTAAACCCTGAAGGGAATGTAAATGTTTGTAAAACCTTCATTTAGAACTAGTGTGAAGGAGCTGAGTTGTAAATCAGGAAACAGGATTGTGTTGACTTGATATCACCATAAACATTTATAAAACTATTTATATGTTTTAAAAGATGATTAAATCAAAGTTGTTGGGAAGGTGTGGTGCAGGTGAAGTGAAGGTTGTTGTTGTTTGTAGTTATTTTGTATTTTTTAAACAAGGGACAGATATTATAACACTATTTTCGTCTTTCTGCACATTTTCATTCAGTGTTTTTTTTATATTTTTTTTACTTCTGATGAATTCGTTTTATTTTGAATTTAAAAACATGCAGCGCTGGGGCTGTTTGTTTACGTCGTCGTTTCAGGGAAACGTTGGCTCAAACTTTATTGTTCTTCATCTTCTGACTCTCATGTTCTATCGAGTGGAAACTCTTCAGATTAAACAAGTTAGATGTTCCCACCGCTAGTTAGAACGACTCCGTCACGTTTTGCAAAATAAAGAAACAGAGTAGGACTCGCTGCAGAAGAACCCTGCAGTTTAACAAAACCGAACTACGTCCACACCGACAAATTAGTCTTTCCTCTCATCAGTGATGTCGTCTGCTTTCTCTTCGCTTGTGAAACTTTGTTCAGTCACATTCTGACGGTCATGAGCACTCGTTTGACTCGTTTTGAAGCGAAAACTTAACGCGCTTTGGAGACTAGCTTAGCTTTTAGCCTGCTACCGCTAACGCCTGCTGCTGGACTGGGCGCTGCGTAACAACGACGTCATCACGCATGTTTTGTGTCACAGCTTTTTCTGTCCGGGCGGGTTGTTGAAGCAGCCGCTCCAACCCGAACAGAAAAAGAAAAACGTCAGTGAAACGTTGTAAAATCCTATTGAAATATCGAAAATATGCTTAAACTTCATATCATCGTTATTGAATAAAAGTATATTGCGATATTTATCGTTATTGAATTATTGTCCAGCACTAGGAAAGTGTCTGGAAATGAGAAGAATCGAGGAGCCGTTTATAAGATACTTGGACTAGCGTCTTAACATTTCTAAAACATTTCTGAAAAGCTCAACTTGACATAAATTTCAACTCTGACACCATTAGACACCTTCATTTGAAGAAGTGACACAGTAATGCTTCACATTAAAGAAAAACACAGCATATAACATATGTGATCATAAAACATATTGTAAAGTACAACACTGCTTATGAATAACACAGGTGAATGCTTTGATTATATTTATATTAGAACAAAGTCAAAGAATATAAATAGTCTCTTTGTGAATGAATATGTCGTTTGATTCAAACTAAAAAAGACTAAATGTCGGTTTACTGAGAGGTCAGTAAAGGATATCACTGGAACAGTTAAAAAAAGACGGTGTAATCTCGCATCATAGTGGACCCCGTCATGTCCACTACATATTTGTCAGAACAAGTTTGAAAAAGAACTGGAGACCATATTGAAGCTGGCAGATTTTTAAAAACATCTGTCAGAGAAGCTGAACCCACAGGAGGAGGCTCCCTGACTCTTCCACCACCTGAGGGAGAAGAGGATGAGGCGTGGCCCCAGCAGGTGATGTTACAGTACATTAGCTGGAGAGGAGCAGACAGGTAGAGCTGGGGAGAAGGGAGGAGCGCAGGAGGAGCAGAGAGACGAGCAGGCAATGAGACAAATCCGATGACTTTTATAACGGTGACCTGCAGGAGCGTGCACATCCAGTCTCGGTATAATTTGCTGTTTCTGTTGCTTTAGTTTTTGGAAATAAACAATATTAACACTAAAATATAAAAACTATATGCAGACAAAATATGTGATTGTGGGGGTAAAATTGTGTGTGTGCGTGCTTTTGTGTGTGTGTGTGTTGAAGTAACATTGTCCTTAATGTTCATGTGTTTCAGTGGTTCCTGCCTCTGTTTAGAGCTGATTAAAAGAAGTTCCTCAAGACTGAAGGCCTGATGGGGAGCAGCAGGTTCCAGAGCCTCTTATCATACCCTTGGACCAGTGTGGTGGGAAACCAACTAAATATGGAGGAGACTGATATCAGGTTTTGGTCACTACAGTTTCTTTAGTTAGTGAAGAGGATTAAAAAAACTTAACAGGCAGAAACCCAGATTTAAAGACTCACAAAGGCAGTTCGAGCTCTTCACAGACTGAAGTTAATGAGGACGATGAAGAGGATGGTGAAATGACCATTCCTGACTCTCTACTAAAGAACACATCAGACTCTGAATCAGAACGTGAAGACAGTAAGAAAGACTGGAAGGGAAGCAGGCTTCCTAAATCAGAAGTAAAAACTGTCAACAAATCTTTGAGCTGCTTTGAGTGTGGTAAACAGTATGTCAGTAACCGGACTCTTCAAAGACACATGAAAAGTCATTCAGGGATGAAGTCTTCAAGCTGTCTGCTTAATAAGAAATGTGTTGGAGAGAAGAAAAACGTAGAGTCATGCAGGAAAGTCCAGGCAAGGCCAAAATCAATAAGCTGTGATGACTGTGGTAAAATATTTATTTTCAAATCAAAATTAAACAGACAAATGAGAGTCCACACAGGAGACAAGCCATTTCCTTGTGAACTTTGTGGTCAGAGATTTAATCATAAGGCATATTTAAAGTCACACATAAGAGTCCACACAGGAGACAAGCCGTTTCCTTGTGAACTGTGTGGACAAAGATTTAGCCGGAAGGCCCATTTAAACTCACACATGAGAGTCCACACAGGAGACAAGCCATTTCCTTGTGAACTTTGTGGACAAAGATTTAGCCGGAAGGCCCATTTAAACTCACACATGAGAGTCCACACAGGAGACAAACCGTTTCCTTGTGATCTTTGTGGACATAGATTTAGTCTGAAGGCAGTTTTAAACAAACACATGAGAGTCCACACAGGAGACAAGCCATTTCCTTGTGATCTTTGTGGACAAAGATTTAGGCAGAAGGCCACTTTAAATTCACACATGAGAGTCCACACAGGAGACAAACCATTTCCATGTGATCTTTGTGGACATAGATGTAGTCTTAAGGGTGATTTAAAGTCACACATGAGAGTCCACACAGGAGACAAGCCATTTCCTTGTGAACTTTGTGGAAAAAGATTTAGTCGGAAGGATGGTTTAAATGAACACATGAGAGTCCATACAGGAGACAAGCCATTTCCTTGTGAACTGTGTGGACAAAGATTTAGTCAGAAGACAAATTTAAACAATCACATGACAGTCCATACAGGAGAAAAGTCGTTTCCTTGTGAAATTTGTGGACAAAGATTTAGTCGGAAGGATGTTTTAAATGAACACATGAGAGTCCATACAGGAGACAAGCCATTTCCTTGTGAACTGTGTGGACAAAGATTTAGTCAGAAGACAAATTTAAACTCGCACATAAGAGTCCACACAGGAGAAAAGCAATTTCCTTGTGAACTTTGTGGACAAAGATTTAGTCAGAAGACACATTTAAACTCACACATGAGAGTCCACACAGGAGAAAAGCCATTTCCTTGTGAACTTTGTGGACAAAGATTTAGTCAGAAGACACATTTAAACACACACATGAGTGTCCACACAGGAGAAAAGCCATTTCCTTGTGATCATTGTGGACAAAGATTTAGTCAGAAGACATATTTAAACAAACACATGAGTGTCCACACAGGAGAAAAGCTGTTTCCTTGTGAACTTTGTGGACAAAGATTTAGGTTGAAGTCCCATTTAAACTCACACATGAGAGTCCACACAGGAGTGAAAACTTTCAACCAGTAAATATTAAAATAATTATTATAGGCCATGAGATGCAACTGGTATCCTAACACCCAAATAAAATTTGTTTAGATTTTATAAAATATCTTCTGTAACAATTTTCTACAAGTTCCCAATCTATGATTTGCTCCTAGTTTCTTAAGAATACTTTAAATCAAACTAATTAAACCTTAGATGATAATTTGGACTATAGATGTTGGTTCTAAAATACTGGTTCAGTGATTGTGCAATAAGTGGAGCGAACCAACCAGCAAATCAAAAAAAATTTTTTTCAAACAATCAGACCCCATGCCAAAGTCAAAGTCAAAGTCAACTTTATTGTCAGATCTGCAATATGTACAGTGCAGGACATACACAGGACCGAAATTGCGTTTCTCTCAGTCCCTCGGTGCAACAGTAAACATCTAAACATTGAAACACTGAAACATATAATAATAGACATAAGCATAAAAATAGTAAAACTAACACTGTCCTGAGTTTTTTTTTTTTTTTTTTTTTTGCATAGTGGTATAAAAAAAGAGTATAAAAAGTATAACTAAAATAAACTAAAGGTTTCTAGCATTGACATTTGCAAAGTGGCAAAGCAGCGTATGAGTCAATGTACACAGTATATGTATGAGGTAGTAGTTGATGTTGTTGTAGAGGCAAAAAGTGGCATATGCAGTAAGGCACATTGGGCATCCCTAAATAAGACCGTTCAGAGCACACTGTATATGTACCAGCAGTGGTGTAGATATTAGAGTAGTGTAAATAAATGTAAACAGTAGTAATTACATGTAAGCAGTAGTAATAAAAGTAAACAGTATTAATAAATGTAAACAGAGAATGTAAACAGTATTATGATTATAGGCAGTGATGTAATACAGACATTAGTGCAAGTATGAGAAGTAGTGCAAACTGTATGAGCACATGACCGAGAGTTTAGTGAAAACCCGTTTGGTGACACAGAGTCTAGTGTTAAAAACTTTGTGTTGAGTGATAGTATGTGAGAAAGTTTTAGTGTTAAGGCAGTTCAAATGGGAGGGGAGGCAGAGCAGGCAGAGTGTTTAGCATTCTGACTGCCTGATGAACAGAGCTGTCTCTCAGTCTGCTGGTTCGAGCCTGGAGACTCCTCAGTCTCCTTCCTGATGGCAGCAGTCTGAAGCAGCTGTGTAGTGGGTGTGTGGGATCACCTGCCATGCGGTGGGCTTTCCGAGTGAGGCGTTTGCTGTGTAAGTCCTGCAGTGAGGGCAAGGAGGTGCCCACGATCTTCTCAGCTGCTCTCACAATGCGCTGGAGGCTCTTGCGGCAGGATGCAGTACATGCACCAAACCACACAGTGATGCAGCTGGTCAGGACACTTTCTATGGCACCTCTGTAGAAGGTGCTCATGATGGGGGTTGAAGCTCCAGCCCTTTTCAGCTTGCGGAGAAAGTAGAGACGCTGGTGAGCCTTCTTTGCCAGTGCTGCAGTGTTCCTGCAATGTTGTTCATGTAATTCCTGAAAAAATTGTTACTTAATCAGTTATTTACTTGGTTAATTAACAGGTCTCTCATGCAGATGAACTTATGCCCCTTTTTCACTGTCTTGGCGTGGGTTGGATATTTCCAGCTCAACGTCTTTTCCTTTAGTTATTTGGACCCGCTCTCCCTGAGAATTCTGGCCCTCCTTCTCAAGGGGT
>JBBPBX010041967.1:0-10244 GCA_038048925.1 Garcialebias charrua | reverse complement strand
AGGAGGAACGCAACTCGTTTCTCCGAAATTTAACAAGAAACGCGCCTAAACAATTGTTTGCTCGAAATTATAGCAAAGGTGCTTCTCAGTCTAACATATTCTTAATAAATGTACTGTAATGGTCAAATTAGCTACATTTCGCCGGGGTGTTACAGCTGGATTGACGGTTCCAAGCAGAGAGCAGAATTAAGGTGGGGAGAGTATGGTAGGCCGATTGAGTCATTAAAAGTTGGTGAAAATTCTCAGTCATCCAGGATATGTCAATTCTAAAAAGTGCAAGAAAAAAAACAAAGTATAGTATAATTTTTAAAAAAGTCCAGTTTTTGTGTTGAACTTTTTTGAGTTTGTCATTATAGCCATGTTTTCCTATTGCATCATACAACAGCCAACAGCATGTAATACCACTACTACTACTCTGCTTCCATCAAGTGGCTGAAAGTGGTACTGTTTTTTTTCCAGTCAGAATGAATGGAAACAGTCATATCTCAGACAAAAAATGGTTTATAAATATGGAAAAAATACGGTAGTTATTATTTTTCTCCTTCTCTTTTTGAATTGTGCATGTGTTCAGTGTTGAATTCTTTTAATTAAACTGTTCTGTTTTCAAGTTTACGGTTTTTCATTTGTCATTAGAGATATGTTGTGTGTGGGAACAATTAAATAACTTTTTGTCTTGGGTTAGATTTAAATAACAAATAGGTCACTGCTTTTATTGAGGCAAGAAGCAACTTGATGTATCCAGTAATGGTTATAAAACAACATTTACTACCAAAGTTTAGGAAGAAAGTCACAGTAAAAAAATACTGTGATGGTATTAAAAAGGTATTAAAAGGTATTAAATTTAACTCAAGAATGTCTGTATATACCCTGGATATCATCATTGATTTTATATGAGGCTGTAATAATCTCCTTTCAAGTACAATGTGTACACATATACAGGTGGTCCCCGACTTACGAGCGCCCTGACCTACGAGCGTTCGACTTTACGAGATTATCATAATTAATAAAAATATGAAATAAAAAAAAAAAATTTTTTTTTTTTTGGGTTTAAATGTTCTTAATTTCATGTGTACAGCACTTTGTTGCAGCTGTGAATGTTTTAAATGGCTTTATAAATACGTAAAGTATCATTATTATCATTTTTTTAATAATTTCGTGTTACTGCCGAGACTGGAACTAATGAATGAACTGGTATTTCGGTACTGCCAAACTGGAACTAATGAATGTAAAATGGCGGAGCCGCCATTTTACATTCATTAGTTCCGGTCTCGGTCGGCACTCGGCAGTCAGCTTTTGGAGGACTGTTTCTCCCATAAGAGCATGCCTCATACGGATAAATTAACTGGAAACACTCCCTGAACTCTGTGAATGTCTCAGGACTGGAGCAGCAGCCGCGATCGCTCCGCCGAGCGCTCCCACAGCACCGCGCGAGACCAGCAGCTCATGGTATGAGCTAAGGCTAACATGCTAAACCGGACCCCACCAGAGCTGTTGCTTCGACAGCCGGCTTTGTGCGATCAGAGGTCCCTGGAGCTCGCCTCGATGTCGGACTGGAAGCCGAAGACATCGGGGGACAACGAGCTAACTTGGAATAACAAAGCCGACAGCATTTTTGGAGATGCAGATAAACCGGACTGCCCGGAGCTGCGGATTCGGGGGGGCTAATGCTAACAGATGCAGCTGAAGGCGGCGCAAGCAGACGGCTTTCGGTAAGTTATTAAAACTTTTTCTGTATGAAGTTAGGATACTAACAGTCCTTTCTGTCTGGACTAGACAGTTGCACTGCACTTTGACTGCACATAGAGCGCGCGGAGGGGGGGGCGAGAGACGACGTGTCTGTCGTGTGAAAACAAAAGGCGGAGAAAAGCACTGTTGTACAGAAAAAACTGTACAGGTATGTGTTTATAGATGAATGTGTGGTGTAATGTGCTAGCTAACTGCTTGTAAATAAAGTGTTGTGCATGTTTAAGGATCAGTATGTACGCTTGTTCAGTCTCATGTTGATAAACGGGTGTGCGCCGCAGCGCTAGCGTCTTTTTTCTATTTGCGAGCAAAGTTCCGGTTTTACGAGATAGCCACTGCGGGCCGTTCCGAGGTACGAATTTTCGGTTTACGAGCAACTCATAAGTACGGAACTCGCTCGTAAGTCAGGGACCACCTGTATGCATGCATGTCCAAAAACGCAACTTGATTTAAGTTTAGTTAATGTTGGATAAGTTTCAGTTACAATTAAATTCTGCTAACCCAAAACATGTTTTATTTTATTCCTAGCTTTAAAGTGGATATTAAAGTGATTAATTTAAGTGATTAGTTTATTTTCTGTCCAATGTCTTAATTAATTTTTTTCATATGTGTGATTAAAATGTTATATTTTTCAGTAGTGACAAGAGTCATGTCACATTTTATTAGTTGGTGTAAAGTAATAAAAAAATCAAGGCAGATAAAAAAATCAATGAAACCGTTATCCAAGAAAGTACTTTTTTATTGTTTTACAGGCTTTCAAATAACAACCTCTTTCTCACTTATGGCATTCCAGTCCTAAAAAATGCTATATTAGCTAATAGTAAATTTTGCACAACATTGTTGTTTAATTTGTCACTGTTTTCTAAACTGAAATTGTGTTCCTGCATAAAAAAGGTGACAAACTAAACTAGTGGTGTTGTGCAAATGTGTCGATTTATTAATAGCTCATGCAGCGTTCTTTCACAGCAGAATGTTGTTGACAAGGAGTTGTTTTACAAACAATCACATTGGCTGACTTGCAACACATGTTGGTACAGAATGAGATGCCATCCCACAGTAGCGTGTGACCAAGCTGGCGAGCAGCATGAAGAGGTGCCAGTCTGTTGTGGCTGTGTGTGGTTCTTCCACATGCTTCTGAGGCTCCAGTTTGTTAAATGAGTAAATTAAGTTGTCAATAGCCGTGTTTCCATCAAGGTTTCTAGGTGCGCATTTTGAAGTATCGCAGCAGAAAAGCTTAATGGAAACGGCAAAATGCGCAGTTACTTCCTGAAATTCGCCAAAAAGTTTATACGCTCGCTTGAGGTGGTTTTTGGGATCTTCGAAACCGAGCAGATGCGCAAAACGACAGATGGAAACACATTTGCCGACTCGTGCTGCCGAAGCGAACATTCACGTCACGTGACTGATCAGCTGTTTCCGCTCCGGACAACATGTAACATCGCTAAAACTAGTTGGCATGACAGAATAAATACAACTCGACCGATAGCAACACGTACCTGAAATATTCTCTCCATTTTGACGAGATGTGTGGCCGGGTTCTGTTTTCAACCGCTACTTCCTGTTTACTGTAGACATGCGCAGTGCTGACGTCTGACGTAATGACGCTGACGTCTGACGTAATGACGCTGTGCGTGGCTTGGTAGATGCGCTTCAAGCCAGCAGATGGAAACACTTCTGCTTCGCATTAATTTGTATTTACATATTTGCGAGATTTCAAAAAGTAGCTCAAAAATCGAAATGAAAATGGATGGAAACACAGCTAGTATGTTTTGTTTCTTTATACTTATTTATGGAATCCAATAAACAACACCAAACAAGAGTCAACAGCAGAATAAGATGTTTGGTTTTGTCAGAGAAGATTTGACAAGTTTAACACGAGCGTCATCCTCATTTAGTTCATCTCCTAAAATGACAAATTCATCCAAAAGCTCTACTGTTCAAAATATTTCTGTGATAATTCAATCATGTTTCCAATCATTTTACAACAAGCTGCTTGGTTTAATACCACTTTCATACTTGATGATATAAAATCTTTTGTTTTATTTTGCTGTATTGATTTTATTTTACTTTTGATTGCAATAAAGCTTATGATTGTGGAATAGTTTGCATCCTGGTAATAATTTGAGTGGTATGCACTGATTTATTTTCACTACAACAAAACATCTTGATTTTAATTTGAGACCTAATTTTGAGAATCTTACATACATTTACATCAAATTGCTGGTATCCTGCTACATGTCCAATTTCTTAGTTTACATGTGTTTAGGCTTCTCCTACTTCCGCTCTCGGCAAAGCAAGTCGCATATCTTTTTGCTCCTATCCTCCCTAAGTTTTCCTCCTCCCTGCTTGCTTTTTGTCTCATCTGTAACTCTTCAGCACTCACTCGAACCAATTTGAGATGGATTTAATTAATTGGGCTGTTTCCTCTATGGATAATTTTTTTTCCCACGAAGCGAACCGGGCCAGGAGAAGCGGCTTGCCCCTCCGACACGCACGCTGTCGGATACATTATGGACTCATGGCAGCCAGTGTGTCTGACGGTCCTGTCTGTCGGAGACGTGGAAAATCTGTGGATTATTTGGATATTGGTGGCAGCTACTCTGTTTTTTGGCGTTGGCGGAGCTGTCTGCTACTGGAAGCTGAGAAAGACTGCGCCAGCTATCAGCGCGCTGGCGGAACTTCCTGATCAGCAAGATTCTCTGATCCGGGCTATGAGCTCCACATCCCAGCTGTTGTACGAACTGAACCGCACGATGGGAGCAGCGGTAGACCACCGCGGACCTGCGGTGCGTTTTGGAACTCGTTTACAGCCGTGCGGACTCAATCAGGGCACAGATTGGGGTTCGTAGCTCGGAACCTCATATGATTCGGTGATTTTGGACCTGAACAGCACCTGGACTTGGAAGGCTGCAGTCAAAAGTACACTGTGGCCTGAGCTGAAGATAAACAAAAGCAATTATCTAATCTGGACTCTGAGCGACCTTGGAAAAGGCTGTCTGGAAATTCTTCTCCTGGAGTCGGAATGCTGAGAGAACTCGCTGCTCCCCCCCTTCCCCCCAGAGATCTCTGTGTGTGCGCTTGGATGGCGCCGAGCTGAGACAACTGCTGACTGTGCTTATCTGAATGTTACTCACAGACTTAATCTCCTTGCTTGTCATCAAACTGCAACATGTCTTGTCTATCTGTGCTTAATGCTGGTAGAGTTTTTGGGACTTTATCATAGTGTGTCTTAAGACAAATTGTGATAGATTCTTTTTTTGAATACCACCAATGATACCTAACTGTATTTTCCTTTTTCCATATCTGATTGTGGTGGCGCGGTTTCACACTACTGCGACTTTCCGTGCGTACGTCCCTCTTCGGATGGTGCGTGCGCCAATTGCAGAACTTTGTACCCCGGTGCAATAAATTGCCAATAAAGATATTCTATTCTATTCTATTTAAGTGCTCCATAAATCAACCAGAAATTGACCTGAAACAGAAATTTAGATGACAGTTTAACAAAACATTTAGTGACCACCATCATTATTAGTGTTTTTACATCAAGAATCAATTTGGATTCAATTCTGTAAGACCGAAGACATTTCATTGTTTCACTTCAATTAGTTTTTGCTTTCTAGATAAAGAACCGTTAAGAGGGAGGAGTGGGATCTCTCCAAAACATTTTAACGAATTAAAACGGTCTTCAGAGGAATGGTGAAACCCTGACGACTCTCAGGTTCCAGCAGATGCTTCTTCCACTGTTAGGCAGGATTCACAGGTTACAGGTTTTCCAGCTCACAATTTTTATTCTTTGTATGTACAGGTAGTCCTCGACTTACGAACGAGTTCCGTTCCTACGCACCGTTCGTAACACGAAATCGCCGTAAGTCGGAGCACATACAGTAATTTTTTTAAAATAAATAAATAAATGTACAGTACTGTACAGTTACCAAACACTTAGCCTATCCTAACACAGTTTTTAAAGATGAAGGAGTGAGTTGAATTGTCTACCTTTCACATAAAGGGAGCTATCTCCCTTTATGTGAATGGAGCCTGCTAGGGAGGAGGGAGACAATTCAACTCACTCCTTAATCTTTAAAAACTGTGTTAGGATAGGCTAAGTGCTTGGTAACTGTACAGTACCATACATTTATTTATTAAAAAATAAATAAAAAAATAATGAGATGCGTGACGTAACTCCGAAACGCCGTAAGTCGAGAGCGTTGTAAGTCGAGGACTACCTGTACATCTACCGTATTTGTCGATGTATAATACACAGTTTTTTTGCTCATTTGAATGTCCTGCGTATTATACACCGAAGCGTATTATCTATGGATTTTTTCCCATATTTTTAGACCCATTTTTGGCTCTGATTCGCCGTTTTTCATTTTGGCCTAAAAATGGTGCAGTACCACTTTTGTCCGCTAGGGGACACTTCCAGAGAGTCCACTGACCGTCATGTGTCCAAAAAAAACCTCCTTTGCTCGGACTGAATGTCGCTGCCCGGCTCCCTGCTCTGGAGGTAGCTACCATTTTAGCTGTGTTGTTAGCGTTTTTTTTTTAGCAAGATAACTCATAAACCACGCCGCGGATTTTCTTGAAACTTACAGAGTGTTCTATTGGAGGAACCTTATACACTTATGCATGCTCACAACCACACACAAATGGATGCAGGGATGTATATATAGATATATGCAGATATGTAGATGGGTATATAAATGAATATAAAAGTATATGTATGTATACTACTGTATATATATATTTGTAGATATGGGTATGTGTATTTATAGAATTCTACTGCAAGCTCATGAATATTATTAGTCTTTATGCATGTATGTTCCATTGTTGTGTTCTGTCATGTGCTTTGCAGGATTGTGGACGGAGGTTGGGTGTGTTTGCCTTGTGCTCTTTTGGTTGATAATTGTTGATTTGTTGTCTTACTTTCTCTTTTCTTTCTTTCTCTCTTAAAAAAAAAATATATATAATATATATATATATATATATATATATATATATATATTATATATATATATATATATATATACAGGGCTGCCAACTCTCACGCAATGACCGTGAGACACACGCATTCGAGGGTTTTCACACGCTCTCACGCCGCATTCACATTCCTCACGCTGAAAACTGACCAACGTCAAAATCTCAACTCCGTTCCACTTCCGTATTGGGAAAATACAGTAGTCCGCTCCACGTTTTCACCACAACCCTTGTGAAGCACATCCACGTTGTTATCCAGTCCGTATTTTTGCTCCAACCTTCCATCTACCTGCAACAGTTTGCAGGAAGTTTCCACAGAACAGCAGAAAGTTACTGACGAAGCTGATGTAGCTCGGTGTTTGCGGTCTGACTCTTCCCAGGAGGAAAGGTGAGTGGATTAAATTACATTAATATCAAACATGTTAGAAAGAAAGGAAAAATTAGATGCACAGAGCAGAGAAACTAGGGAAATAAAGTGTGATAGCCAAACGTGCTAAATGAACCATATTACTGTATATGGTTTATTTAGCACGTTTGGCTAGCCGGATGTCTGCCTAGCAACACAAAGAGCAGGTAAGATTGAATTGAAAATTAAGAATAAACACAAGTAGATAATGGTATCTTGTTAACTGAGTACATTTATTAAACCAGCATGATGATTAACCATTTAAATCCTTTAAAGGATTCTAAAATGTCCAGTAAAATAATAATAATAATAATAATAATAAACTTTATTTGTATAGCACCTTCCTACAATGCCTTGCATTGACCAAGGTGCTTAACAGGATAAAAAGATGAATAAACTGGAACAATAAATCAATGAAAATAGAATAAGAAACAACAGCAATAAAAGAAGGCAATGGAAATAAAAAATGCTACATACTAAAATAACACAAGTAATAAAAGTTACACACTGAAAGCTTTTTTTGAACAAGTGGAAATAAAAAGGCAATGGAAATAAAAAATGCTACATATTAAAATACCAAAAGTAATAAAAGTTACACACTGGAAGCTTATTTGAACAAGTGGAAATAAAAAGGCAATGGAAATAAGACCATCGGTGGGACAAAAGCAAAGCATTTTGTTTTATTTAACAAACGAACAAAATCAGAAAAGACAGAGAGAAACACAACCAACAGAACAACAACAAGCAGAAGAGCAACAGAAGAATACATGGAAGACCAGGAGACAGGACAGGCAGAAGAACAGCAACAAACAGTGTCCCCCAAGAGCAGCAACTCTCAGCAAATTATTCATGATTATTTTTGATAACTAATATTACAAGTGAGTATGGGGGAACCCAATATGGTGCTCACCTCCTGATGATAAACCTGCTAAGTTTTATTAATTTTATTAAGAATGACTTTCCCAGTAGCCCAACACCACATTCATTCAACCTTTATTTATACAGGCTAGCCTTGTTGAGCCACGGGGACTCATTTACAAGAGGGACCTGTTTCACTCACACCCAGGGTCAATTTAGAGTTACCAATCAGCCTAACATGACTTCTTGTCCAATATGTCTCTCTGATCATTAGCATAACACAGTATTTATGTTAGCTCTATTTGTTTGGCAGGAAGAAAGCTGAACATTGGCTTCACCACCAGGGCTAAGCTGAACAAGTTGCTAGATGATGGAGACATCACACCACAACAAATAACTTCCATGAGGCTGCTTTAACATTTCTGCTCAGAGCTGTAGACTATGCCATAAAGAAGCTGCCCCTACAGGAACCACTACTGAGACATGTAACGTATGTTGATGTTCGACAGAGGTCTGAATGCAGCATAGATGACGTCCTTTACTTTGTTGAGAGGTTAGGGTTTTTCAATAATTACTACTTATCTTGAATTTTACAAGGCATTTTGTCTTTATGTAAATGAGATTTCCCTATGTGGCTTTTCTTTTAAAATGCTTTTATTTATTTTCTGCTGTTGGTTGATGACTATCAGAAAATAAAAAACGTGTAACTCTTTGCTCATACATAGGTTTCCCCACCTGCTCCCCTACCATGGACCAGAGGAGCATGAGCTACTGGCAGAGGAGTTTCTGGAGTACCAGACAATGACGTTGCCACCACTGCAGCACCCAGAAGAATTTGAAATGGAGAGTTTCTGGGCTGAAATGGCTATATGGAAAGATAAGGTAAAGCTTATTTTTTAACACCAAGAACACAGTAGAAATAGCCTCTCAAACATTACTGATACCTGTACATTTGAAGCACTATGGAAGATACAGTGATACAGGGATCAATTGGCTAAAGGACTTAAAAGAAAACGTCACTTGGGAGCATATTTCCATTGTATTCTTGGTTCATTTGTCACAGTTGACAGGAGTACTCAGATTTCCAAGGCTTGCTGCACCTCAAAGCTGGTCCTCGTCCTCCCACATTCGAATGCTGATGCAGAGAGGGTTTTTTCGGTGGTGGGCCTCAACAAAACAAAGACTAGGAATAGCTTGGCACTAGATGGTACCCTCTCCTCCATCATGGCTAGAAAGAGGGCTGATTTGGAGCCATGCTTGAAGTGGGAGCCGTCATCTACAATCATCAAGGCCTCTAAGAAGGCCACAGGCCTGTACAACCAGTCACACAAAATATGAGACTTGAGGAATTCCAGCTGTTCCCAGCTTTTTGTGTGAACACAGTTCAAAACACTTAAAATTCAATTGTTTACAACTCATCTGCTTACCATTTAGGCACTGTGTATTTATGTGTTTTGTTGCTGTTTCGCTGTTGATATGTACATTTTCTGCTAAACCCACTGGAAAATGAAGAATGTCTCTAACTTTCCTCTTGTCATTTTTGACTAAACCTACATCATAAAATGCTCTTCATACAATGTACAGTAACAGTTAAAACACAGTCAAAAAGGTGGTAAATACTAACATTTATGGAGGACTTACTGACATTATTAGAAATAAAAGCAGAAATATATAAATAGACCATTAAATGAATATATGCACTTAAAGTTTAAAGTTTAGTTTAAAACAAAGCAAACAGGAAAACACCTGTGCTTTTGTTTTAAACTAAACCTTAAACTAAACTGAGGCCGCACAGACATCTGCATGTGGATTCTGCTTTATCCTGTCTGTTGACCAATAGGAGAAGAGCTGATCCAGGAAAGGTTTCCTTTTTTATTTAATTGGTGCATTTTAAGTTATTTATTGGTTTTTATATGTTTTAGTTATTTATTCATCCATTAATATATTTCTTTCTACTTTTTATTTCTAACTATGTCAGTTTCGGTCCTCCATACATATTCAAATATGAAATAGTATTTCAATCTGACACAGATCTATAAAGTAGAGTGTAGGGAGTCATTTTCAGTCAATTTCTATTGTAGGATGTAGCCAACAGGATGAGGGCAGGTGAAGCTCACCAGCACAATCAAACCCTGTTGCCGCGTTGCCGCCGCGTTGCCGCACCCCCCCCCCACACACAAACAAAATTCTCACTCTTTGGCTTTTTGAAAAGTTGGCAGCCCTGTTTATATATAATATAATATATAATACTATATAATAGGTT
>JBBPBX010041966.1:17890-28611 GCA_038048925.1 Garcialebias charrua | reverse complement strand
GGAAACAATGTAGGTGATTATTCCTAGAAACTGTTTCAAGGGAACCATTTGGTTTAAAAAACATATATTTAGCATACATTAATTAGTCATACTAGCTTTCTTGCCATCAGTTGTGTGGTCTGGTTTAACAGTGAAAGCTGACAGAGAGAGGCAGCAGAAAGGTCTCCTGAGGGAATGTGTTCATGCAGGAGCACAAAGCTCTCTGTATGTAAGCCCCTCAGGGCTTATTCACAACAACGCACTGTTGGACTACAGTAACCACACAGAGCTTGGTACTACAAAGAGTCACAGCCTGAAATCACTCCTCAACCCCCGTAGGGGTTCAATTCCTCCACAAATACATGCTTTCATTCACTAATGCCTCATCCTCACCTAAAGCATATTGCGCTTCCAAAAATCTCCAAATGCACTGTACTGGCTGCTTGTCAACAGATGACTGTCCTCATCTAACGCGTCTGCAGTGGGAGGAGGAGCGTGTTGGTCCTCTTCCGCTCCGGTGTTTGTTTATTTCCGGTCTCAGAAAAATGGCAGACGCAATACGAAGAATTGCCTTGTTGTACTTAATCTACAAAGCAGCAACACGCAGACGCCGTGCACAACGACGATTCTGGATTCACCCCACATGAGAGGCGTCATGAATTCAGTGAATTTCACCATCTGATGATCCAAGAGCTGCGCGCAGACGAGGAGCGCTTTCAGCTGTACTTCCGTGTCACCCGCGCCCAGTTTGACGACCTGCTGTAAGTTTCTCCTTCATGTTTACCGCGGGATTTTTTTCATCTGTTAAACGTTTCGCACGGTGCCCACCTAATTCCGTCCCGTCGTCGTGGCGTGATCACATGGCAGAGTCTCTCCTGATTGGTCCTGATTGTTTGCTGCTGAGCAGCGAGCTGAATCTAGCTGTGGAAGCACGGAATGGCGTGCTTCCACAGCAAGGCATCCGAGCAGCACAGTCGCTGCTCGGATGCGATGCTGGAGTAGAAAACAGCTGCTGCTCACTTTCGCGCTGCTTGCATGCTGTGGATGCGCCGCGACACGACCCGCTGCTCCAAGATTCGCGTCCCCATAGACTTCAATGTAAAATGGCTGTTTCGGCTGCGCGAGATGCGTGCGGTGGGGAAGTAGCATTACAGGTGCATCTCTAAACATTAGAACATGGGGAAAATTAGAATATATCATAGCCAGCTTTTGGAACCTTTGGTAGTGCGGGTAGGTGCCAAGTCCTGCTGGAAAATGTGACACCACAACAAATAGCAAAGTGTAACATTACGTAAGAAGTTCATCTTAGTGGGTCAAAAGTCTCCATGTACAGTGAGTGATATTTATGGGATGAGAGCTTACAACTATTTCTGCCTTTTCGATAAATGTATTTTTTTTTGTCCATTGCTGAAGGTAAAATGGTGATAATGTTTTTGCCATGTTGGTCTGGGTTTCCCTGCTAGCAAAATATCTGTTGAACAACTGGACACATTTTAATTAACCTCTCAGAAAGTACAATAATCAGTGAATGTACTAGTTGTGAACAGAAAAAATACATGCACATTGAAGCAGGTTCAACATAGCCAGTGTTGTTTTGTTGAGGCGAGCTGACTTAATAGTAATTAATTAGTAGTAATTAATTAGTAGTATTATGAAAGCAGTTATCAGCTTGGTAAATTTTCCAATAATTTTCTAACTGGGGTTGGATGCACAAACATGTGAATCGAGGCAACACTGATAAATACAAAGAAAGAAAGAAAAATAATTACAGCACAAACACAATTGAGGGATCACACTGGTAAATATTTCAGACGTCGACAATATAAAATTGCAATAACATACACTAAAATTATCTGTGTGTGTGACCCCTTGACCCAAGAGCTGTCATGTTTAACTGGGCAAATTTTACAAGCGTATCAACACAAACAAAACCAGAAAGCAGTGGAACTAATCTTTGTTTAAGAACTGCATAAAGGCAGTGTTTGTGAATAATAATAATGAAGAAAGAAAGAAAGAAAGAAAGAAAGAAAGAAAGAAAGAAAGAAAGAAAGAAAGAAAGAAAGAAAGAAAGAAAGAAAGAAAGAAAGAAAGAAAGAAAGAAAGAAAGAAAGAAAGAAAGAAAGAAAGAAAGAAAGAAAGAAAGAAAGAAAGAAAGAAAGAAAGAAAGAAAGAAAAGCCTAATAATAACGGCAGTCCATGCATGCGTGGGTTTTCTCCAGGTACTCTATTTTCCTCCCACAGACCAAAAATATGCATGTTAGGTTGATTGGTAACTCTAAATTGTCTGTAGGTGTGTGAGAGAGTGAATGGTTGGTTGTCTCGTTTGTCTCTGTGTCCCTGTGATGACTGAGACCTGTCCGCCTTTCGTACAGTGATAGCTGGACATGGGCATCAGTGACCCACGTGACCCAAAAAGGAAGACACGGGTAAAGATAAAGGAAATAAGGATAATAATAATGTTCCCATACAATTACACAATTTGTTCTCTGCAATTGAGGTATTGACGTATGGGCGGCCGTGGTGTAGTGGTAATGGCAGTCGTCTCCCGATCGGAAAGTTGGCGGTTCGACTCCCGGGACCCGCACCATGTGTCGTTGTGTCCTTGGGCAAGACACTTAACCCTGAGTTGCTCCCGGTAGGACTGGAAAGCACCTTGCATGGTAGTCTGCCGCCACCGGTTTATGAATGTGTGTAGCATTCAATATATGTGTAGCACTTTGAGATTTTCAGTAATGAAAAGTGCGTTATAAATTGAATTAATTATTATTATTATTATTACATGTCAGATACTTCCAAGTGGAGCAGTGGACATCTGTTTAAGCTGCCCAAGGAGTAGTTGGGGAACAGGTGTCTTGCTCAAAGATGAAATGATATGTTGGCATGACAGGTGATTGGACATACAACTTTCCAGCTCCAAGATGGCTGCCCTACCACTGCACTACATCCACCCAGCATGGAATTGTTAGAAAAACAAGTAAACCAATTTATAAAAGGTTGGTTTGATTTAAAATGTTGTCTTCTCTCAAGTTTATTGAGGGTAAAATAACCGTACATTTGTGACTTTAGGAAGGTCACTATTACTAGATATGGTTCCAGGTGTAGCTCATTTTGTAGACTAGATTTACAGCTCTGCACATCTTTATTGTTAATTTATGTAAAAACCCGCACTGCCAAACAGATCACATTATTTTCCTTTTCACGCGTTGCTTTGTTCTACTTAACATGACACATAAAAACAAACAACAAACAACATGATTAAGTTTCTTCCTTTTATCTCAATGTGAGTGGTCCCTGAACTAAAGTATGAAACGAGCCACAGCTTCACTCACCATCCACACTCAAAGTTATTTCAAACATGTGTATAGGGATACTGAAAGCAGGAAATAGTATTTAGTGTATTTCCTAAAATACTGACATTTATTTGAATTAAAGTATTTTTCATTTATGACTTTGTGTGAAACGTTTGCTGTAGTCCAAAGCTTAAAAAAAAGTATTCCTCTTTTTTTGTAGGTGAATTTCCAGAAAGTACTTAGGTAGAACTGCTGTGTGACTCCTTTATGACCTCATCAGATGAGCAAACCAGTTTTATTATTTAAATGAAATGTACATTTCTAAATATACGCCAAAAGAGAAAAATCATTGTAATGTCATTTTAATTGGTGAAAAGTGAATTATCCATGCTGACACACCCATCTGCCACTACAGACTCATGTTTGGGCTGCTGTTTAATATGCTGTATTGTTTTACAGTATTAGTGTTTAGCGTATATCAGATCTTTTAGTGTCTTGTTTAGCTTTTGTTTAGTGTATATCTTAGTATCGTGATCCTTATATACTTTTTCTTTTTATATTTTATATTTCTGCTATTTTGGGGTGTAACTAGGACCCTGAGTACATAATTTTGTTCCACATCACGTACCACAAGTGATGCAAATGACAATAAAGAACCTTGATATGGTCTGTCACTACTCTGTATTCAACAAGTCCCCAGTGCTTAGTGTAGGCTGCTTGTTGCCAATACAGTAATTGGTGAATCATCCAATGTAAACCACCAACTGGGAAGGTTAGGACATTTTGAAAAAAGGCAGATGTTGAAATGAAACCGTTTCATTTTGAGTGGCCAGAAAGGAAAACTAATGTCCGTCCCCTTGAGTTGGCAAATCAGCAAGTTGTGTCAACTGTGCTGCTTGTGACTGCACCGCGCTCCTCGTCTCCATGATTGGATTTTCTGACAGCTAATAAACACCGAGCAAGTTTCATGAAGTTTTTAATTGCATGCCATCTAAAAAGGACACCAAAATGCCACAGCTTTTTTTTGTGTGTGTAATTTCAGCAGTATTGTTAGTCACTGTTGTGGCATGGGATAAATCTGGAGACAAGTTTCCTATGTGCTAATGGCAGCCCTGACAATATGCTGTGTGTGTCTTTTCCTGCATTTCCAGCTGATGGCCACCACGAGTCCCTTAACAGGAGACAGGACAGCGTCACTTCTTTGGTTTGACAAACTTATTTATGTGCAAATCTATCATTTCTGTACCAAGGGTGATTATAGCCTTCACCACGTTTGCCCATGTGTAGAACCGTTACTGTCACAATAAAACACAAATGTTTATTTCAGGTTGAAGGCTTGACATTGTGTAATAATTTTACTAGTCACAATAAAACACAAATGTTTATTTCAGGTTGAAGGCTTGACATTGTGTAATAATTTTACTAGCTGTTTTTACAACATAATGGAGTCAATTATGAACTGATGACTACATCTTTATGACCTCATAGGAAACTCCACAGCCTCTCTTTATGCCTCTGCTCACTGAGCTGAACTTCTTCATTTAACTACCCAAACGTCTCTCTAAAATCAGCATGCATCAGGGTGTCTCTCTAAAATATTTTAAGGTCAGACTCTTTTTAAATAAAACGCAGTTGATATAGAATATTGTCTTGATTTTTCGCACATCAATTGTGAGAAACATAAAATTACAAAAAAACAGAAACTTTTAAAATACAGCAACATTATTTAAATCTTTCATCATCTTAACACAGATTAGGCTGCTGTGTAAAATTGAAGCTCATACTATACCCAGGCCATAGTTCTTTGGTTGAAATTTTCTCCTGCTGGGTCGTGGGAAGGATACCGGCATTCTTAGTCAAAACATCGTCCTGTGATCCTCCTGATAAGGACGGTAACGACGAAGAAGACAGGGACAGCACTTCTCCATCCATCAACAACGACATTTTCAAATCTAATCCAAGCCCTTTAACACGCTTCTCTCAACACAAAGTCTTTGCCCAGCGTGTGGTGAGAAGTACACGTAAATAGTGATGTCAAAATTGATACGCAAGCAAAAAAGGAAGTAGTCGAGACCGAAAGCCACATGACGCAGAGAAAAGGAAGTGATCTGGACAAGCTGTTTCAGCTTCTTATGAAGGAGGGCTTCTCCCCGTGTGGTTACTGATTCAAGTTTTGTGCTGCTTGCTGTGTGACTGCACAGTGTCCACTCAGTTGACTTTGTATCATTTGAAGAGTGTGGGAAAGTCCAACCTGAGCTCGATGTGTTTGTGTATGGGGAAGTAATCTGCATGTTCCTGTGCGCTTGAGATTGCATGTGTCTCCTCGCTCAGCTGCTGTGTTATGTTTTCTAAATGAACAAATCAGGAAAATGTTAATAGGCAAGGAGATGAATAAATAAGCATAATTTCTGCATAAGATTATATGGTAAGACATGTAACAGATAATAAGCACGTTAATGCATACATTTATTCATGACACATNTATGACTTTGTGTGAAACGTTTGCTGTAGTCCAAAGCTTAAAAAAAAGTATTCCTCTTTTTTTGTAGGTGAATTTCCAGAACTGCTGTGTGACTCCTTTATGACCTCATCAGATGAGCAAACCAGTTTTATTATTTAAATGAAATGTACATTTCTAAATATACGCCAAAAGAAAAAAAATCACTGTAATGTCATTTTAATTGGTGAAAAGTGAATTATCCATGCTGACACACCCATCTGCCACAACAGACTCATGTTTGGGCTGCTGTTTAATATGCTGTATTGTTTTACAGTATTAGTGTTTAGCGTATATCAGATCTTTTAGTGTCTTGTTTAGCTTTTGTTTAGTGTATATCTTAGTGTCGTGATCCTTATATACTTTTTCTTTTTATATCTTATATTTCTGCTATTTTGGGGTGTAACTAGGACCCTGAGTACATAATTTTGTTCCACATCACGTACCACAAGTGATGCAAATGACAATAAAGAACCTTGATATGGTCTGTCACTACTCTGTATTCAACAAGTCCCCAGTGCTTAGTGTAGGCTGCTTGTTGCCAATACAGTAATTGGTGAATCATCCAATGTAAACCACCAACTGGGAAGGTTAGGACATTTTGAAAAAAGGCAGATGTTGAAATGAAACCGTTTCATTTTGAGTGGCCAGAAAGGAAAACTAATGTCCGTCCCCTTGAGTTGGCAAATCAGCAAGTTGTGTCAACTGTGCTGCTTGTGACTGCACCGCGCTCCTCGTCTCCATGATTGGATTTTCTGACAGCTAATAAACACCGAGCAAGTTTCATGAAGTTTTTAATTGCATGCCATCTAAAAAGGACACCAAAATGCCAAAGCTTATTTTTGTGTGTAATTTCAGCAGTATTGTTAGTCACTGTTGTGGCATGGGATAAATCTGGAGACAAGTTTCCTATGTGCTAATGGCAGCCCTGACAATATGCTGTGTGTGTCTTTTCCTGCATTTCCAGCTGATGGCCACCACGAGTCCCTTAACAGGAGACAGGACAGCGTCACTTCTTTGGTTTGACAAACTTATTTATGTGCAAATCTATCATTTCTGTACCAAGGGTGATTATAGCCTTCACCACGTTTGCCCATGTGTAGAACCGTTACTGTCACAATAAAACACAAATGTTTATTTCAGGTTGAAGGCTTGACATTGTGTAATAATTTTACTAGCTGTTTTTACAACATAATGGAGTCAATTATGAACTGATGACTACATCTTTATGACCTCATAGGAAACTCCACAGCCTCTCTTTATGCCTCTGCTCACTGAGCTGAACTTCTTCATTTAACTACCCAAACGTCTCTCTAAAATCAGCATGCATCAGGGTGTCTCTCTAAAATATTTTAAGGTCAGACTCTTTTTAAATAAAACGCAGTTGATATAGAATATTGTCTTGATTTTTCGCACATCAATTGTGAGAAACATAAAATTACAAAAAAACAGAAACTTTTAAAATACAGCAACATTATTTAAATCTTTCATCATCTTAACACAGATTAGGCTGCTGTGTAAAATTGAAGCTCATACTATACCCAGGCCATAGTTCTTTGGTTGAAATTTTCTCCTGCTGGGTCGTGGGAAGGATACCGGCATTCTTAGTCAAAACATCGTCCTGTGATCCTCCTGATAAGGACGGTAACGACGAAGAAGACAGGGACAGCACTTCTCCATCCATCAACAACGACATTTTCAAATCTAATCCAAGCCCTTTAACACGCTTCTCTCAACACAAAGTCTTTGCCCAGCGTGTGGTGAGAAGTACACGTAAATAGTGATGTCAAAATTGATACGCAAGCAAAAAAGGAAGTAGTCGAGACCGAAAGCCACATGACGCAGAGAAAAGGAAGTGATCTGGACAAGCTGTTTCAGCTTCTTATGAAGGAGGGCTTCTCCCCGTGTGGTTACTGATTCAAGTTTTGTGCTGCTTGCTGTGTGACTGCACAGTGTCCACTCAGTTGACTTTGTATCATTTGAAGAGTGTGGGAAAGTCCAACCTGAGCTCGATGTGTTTGTGTATGGGGAAGTAATCTGCATGTTCCTGTGCGCTTGAGATTGCATGTGTCTCCTCGCTCAGCTGCTGTGTTATGTTTTCTAAATGAACAAATCAGGAAAATGTTAATAGGCAAGGAGATGAATAAATAAGCATAATTTCTGCATAAGATTATATGGTAAGACATGTAACAGATAATAAGCACGTTAATGCATACATTTATTCATGACACATAATTATAGGATGAGGGTGATTGCATTCATCTCTCTGCTCATTACTCCATGTGGAAAGTGAACTGCAACAGGTTAATTATCAAATTGTAGGTTCCTTTGAGGGACAAACAAACAAATTAAGATATTTTTGTTAATTATGTTCCTCTTAGCCAGGCTAAGCAGTCTTTTATTAACTCTAAGAAAATGTAACTGATAATTAGTTTTCCCTAACAAGTTCAAGAGATTAAAGGCCACTGATTATGAGAAGATGTTTAAAAAACACATAGCCTAACAAATGACTAATACTGTATATAGCAGCTACAATGCAATGGTTTAAATAAAAGTGTTTTGTCTTGCTGCGCAGATGATAAAAATCTCCCTTCTGCCCTCATTTATGAAATATAGTTTATTCCAGTTTGTGTACTTATTAACCTTCTTAACCAACAGGCCACAGTTTGTGAGGATCCACAACTTCAATATGCACATTACTGTACTGTGATCAGTACTAATATGAATAGATGCCAAAAATAAAGGGGTAAATGTGGCTTCTGTCTTTTTTATTTTTTATGTTGGTCCCATCAAATGAAAACAAGGAAAATAAACTGTTTTTGTGTGTACATTGAAGAAACTAAAAATATTGGCCAGCAAGACATTTTTAAAACACATTTTGAATTTGCTGTACACCTTAGAGCACATATGTCAAAGTCAAGGCCCGCGGGCCAAATCTGGCCCGCAAATTAATTATCTATGGCCGCTTGGATGATATTTAATTACTATCAGAAATGGCCCGCAGGCCAAAGCCGCCCGCTGGTGTTTTGCATGCACCAACACTACATTCCCCACAATGCAACGGGAGGGTGCCAATCCGATCCGAAGTCATGTCTCATGAACCCAGAGTAACAAGACCCGCCTCACGTCACATTCAGGAAATCCATTTCATAGTTTGCAGCCAGCTACAGCATGCAGATTCACTGTGAGTAGCACTTTAGCCAACAGCTGGCCAACTTTTCATTGTAACATGTCCGCTGTGTGAAAGTATTTTACACTAAACACCACAAGACAGCAACGTGCAATGTCTGCAGAGCCATAGCGCAACATTAAACCGCTGTCAAGTTAGTTTTACGTTGGACATTCGAGCTCTGGGGCTTCAGCGGGACGCCACTCTCGCTGAACCGAAACAGGGAGACCGACCGTGGCCAGCTGCGTCCAGTCCGAACCGCTGTCTTGCCCGTCTCGTAGGAGGGACAGGCTGAGAGCGGCTGACCAAATTCAGAGGGCCCGCCCCGGATTGAACAAGAAAAACACACAGCTGAAGCCACGGAGCTCAAATGTTCACCAAGAAGTTGCTAAACTTCATCATAATTAATGACCAACAGCTATCAGCTGTAGAAAATGAAGGATTTTGCAGCTTGATACTTGCAGCCAACAGTAAACAATCATAGAAAAGCATATTAATTAAAAATCATAAGAAAACTGTATTAAAAAACGAAACGTAAACAGCTACATTATAAAACAATGTAAAATACTAAAAGCAGGAACATGTCTGTGTTGATTTATGCCAAGAACTTAGCAGATGTAAAGCTATTTAATATTTTATTTAATTAATTTATTCATTAATTTCAAAGAGACAAAAGAAAACAAATTCATCAAAAAGAAAACATTGAATGAAAAGAGTGCAGAAAGAAGAAAAAAAAACATTACATCACCCCCTTATAATAAACATTGAACCAGTCCGGCCCTTGGCTTGTAGCACATTTGATTTTTTTGGCCCTCGGTGTATTTGACTTTGACACCCCTGCCTTAGAGTACTGGTAACAGTTTTGCACCCTGCTTACTTTTCTTTTTAGATTAATTTTTTAGAAGAACAGAAGGCTAATGGTACTATCAGAAGTCTAACTAAGGAGTGTCTTTAGATTATGGATAGCTGTTAGTTTCAAATGTTTCAGCCTGCATACTAACACATTCTCCTTTAAAAGACACACATGATTTATGCCTTATCCTTCTTTCTAGTCACTTTTTTTAAAGTGTCATGCTCTTGCTCAATTCAGCTTTGTTATTCCAAAGTGTCACAAAAATAATGCATGTGAAAGTGAAGTGTACATACAAATCAGCATTGTGAGAGAGAGATTTTCATTGTGGCTTCAAAAGGAATTTACAATCAAATGTCTGCTACTTAAGCTGGGTTTATACTAGCGTCTCATGTCTTTTACCTCCAACCGACATGTCTTTTACCTCCCGCTGAGTGAACCCAGTCACCGACCGCATGAGTGTTTATACTTGGCAAGACGTGGGGGGATAAATTATAATAAATCCCTCCCTCTTCCCTCCCACTGCATTCCAGGATTTCATGAAAAAAATGAAAGGAGGCAGAAGAAGAAAAAAATCTCATTATTTCTGTCCCTTCTTCAAACAAAATTAACAATCAATTCAAATAGCAATCACATATATAAAAAAATATAAGATATTAAATGATTTCTCACACAAAATAGGCTTTAGTTACAGTTTTGCACGCTGTACCCGTATAACCGTATTTAAAAAAAAAAAACTCAACCATGTGAGATTCGAACTCACGTCCTTTGAGTGGGAGCGCAACGTCTTTACCACTAGACCAACACGGCTTGTTGTTTCACAGCGGAATTTGCTTTCTTTTAAAGGGTGCATGCAGGCGCAGGCATGCTTTTGAGTGCGCGCGCGTAAATAAATAAATATATATATATAATATATATATATGTATTATATATATA